>BQNB010021607.1:3406-64042 GCA_026074375.1 Tanacetum coccineum
AGTCTTATTTTCCTATATATATATATATATATATATATATATATATATATATATAGGACGGGGATACAATAAAAAGGGGCTTAAAATAAAAAGTCTAGGAAGCCACCATATTGCACCATGTGTCCCCTCATCACCCATCCTTTTTTATAACTATAGGGGTATTTTTAACATTTTAACTTGTATGGTTTATAAAGTCTTATTTTCCTTTTTATCTTTTGTATTCTCTCTTCCAACCACTTTTTACTCTTTTTTACGTTTCGTCCGTTTTTTACGTTTTCGTCATTTTTTTTTTACCTTTTCGTCTGTTTTTTACGTTTTCATCGGTTTTTTATGTTTTCGTCAGTTTTTTTACATTTCGTCCGTTTTTACGTTTTTTTAAGTTTCGTCCGTTTTTTTTACCTTTTCGTCAGTTTTTTTACGTGTTGGTCTGATTTGCAGAACAATTTTTTTGGACAGAACTTACATAACCACTTTGGACCAATAGAAATTTAGTATATTCTTAAATGTTTTGCTTAATTCAAAAGGGTATAATAGTCAAAACATATTTTGACTTTTTTTTTGAATATTTTAATTAAAAAACGTTTTTTTTAAAACCTCTTAATTTTCGGAATTATTTATTTTTATTATTTTTTTAGTATATAATGTTTTCAAAAGAAAAAAAATGAGTGAATATATGTTTTTTTAATATTGTAAATTTCATGTTTTTAGTGTATATTTTTAACTTAATATGGTAACTACACATATGTTTCTTGTGCACATTCTTTAATCTTCGAAATTTATAACAAAAAATATAGACATGTATATGTAACTTCTAAACTAGCGAATAGCAAACCAAAAACATAAATATATAAACAAAAATTGATATCAAATGAAATACATTTCTAATACAAATAACAAACCAAAAACATATAAATATAAACAAAATTTGATATCAAATGAAATACATTAGAAATATAAATCCTACTATATCCATGTTGTTCAAAAACATGTGTGCACTCTTCGAAAAACATATGTGCACGTTTCACTTTCTCTCTCAAATTCATTAGAACATATGAGTACCCTTGCAAGAACATATATGCACGGGTGCAAGAACATATATGCACGGTTTCGAGAACATATATGCACGGGTTCGAGAACATTTGTGTCATTCATGTGAGTGAGTCATCCATTCATCATCTTCATCGCACACCGTCATTCCTATAATCGAGTCATCATCCTGAAACAAATATATAAAAAAAACTAATTGTATCAAATTATGTCATGTTAAAGGCTGCCGAAAATCACCCCAAAAGAGGTAGATCAATTTTTAAGTTAAAGATGATAGGAGATGAGAAGAAATGGTGTTCTAGATCTAAAATAAAGGAGGATAAAAAAGCTGTGTATATTTAAAAATAAGGGACGGTTTTTTAGAAAAAATTATATGAACTTCCTTTAATGCCCTTTACTTATTTTCTTTTTCTAAAATAAGTTGTAGATATTTACAAAAATGACATCATGCATTGATATAATGTACATCATGCATTATTAGGAGTAAAAATGCTAGTTCTGTAGGTTCTGTACAAAAAAAGTGGTTCTGCAAAGAAAATGGCCATATATATATATATATGGAAGGGATCAAGTGAAAAGAAAAAATATAATGAGAAGAATAAAAAGGATTTCTAGCCACACATTTTAAATAGGAAAGAGAATTTTAAGGGGAGATGCATGCATTTTTATAGGTGCATCTGAAATGTGTGGTTGTGGTTTCTTCTTATCATTCTCATTATAAGTTTTCTTCTCATTTGATCCTTACTCTATATAGGGAAGTAGTCCCACAATCACTCTCATCTATCTCTCCCCTTATTCCTCTCTCTACATCTCCCGCTCTCGCGGTCCTGGACTCATCAATATTAGCTAAGGGTAAAACTGTCATTATGCTAAAAAGTAAGAAAGAGAAAGCTGTAATAAATGCACTTTTCTTAAACTGTGTGCTTTTTGTCGGGAGACAATAATTTTGGGACGGAGGGAGTAATAGAGTATAACATTCAGTGTTAATAATCAATAACGGTAAAAATTTGGACAAAATAATGTAATTTTTGTTCCATAAATTGATAACTTTGCTACAAGCGTACAACTAACTAACTTATCGGTGGTCAAACAGTTGTGATTTCAATTGAGCCTGTTTGTTTAATTTTTTTATTAAGTTCTGTAAAATTAAAGTGTTTGTCTAAATATATGTTGTCTGTTTGTTTATAGATATATGATTGTTTGTTTTATGTGCTGAATAGAATGTCTAAATTAAAGAAAATTATTTTTATACCCTGAAAAGCAGTTATTTGGGATTGTATGTGAATAAGTAAGAGGATAAAAATGTAAAATTATTTTTTAAGTCATGGACTTAATATAAAGACCCTCCCCCTCATGGCTTTTCATAGAAAGTCATTTGTTAACTTTAAGCACAAAACAAACAAGCCTTTAATGACTTAATTGATTTACTAAATTTCCAATTAAGACTCATTAAGTCTTTTATCAAACACTACATAAATGTGCTAAACACTAAAAAATTAAACGGAGTAAATGTTTTTAACACATTTATGATAAGTGAATGAACCGGTGTTTCAGTTTACTACTTTAACTCTATTTTATCATGCTATTAATACCAAACATTATAATATCACCACAATAACTTATTAGAAGTGCTACCATGAAAATGTCAAGGAGTAAATAGCTTTGGAGTGCATCAGTGCATGAAACTAATATCTTTAAAGGAAATTCGCTTGGTAGGTAACGAATTTCGTTTAAAATGAACGAGCAAGAAATAGAAGACCATGATGACATGAAGAACTTTAGGGGTGGAACGAAGTCGTTTTGGAAAGCCAGTGTCGTTTAATATATTTACTAAGCTGGACGATGTCGTTTTGATGTTTTTGGTGGGATATATATGGACTGTCGTTTTTTGGCGTATACACACGAAAAAAAAACTAGATTCACACACAAGATTAAACATCCAAAATCATACATAAATTGATACAGTTGGACAAACAACGTTACAACCAAATCAGTTTTTTACATGTAAGTATTAGCTTTTTGTTTATTTATTTGCTTTATCGGCGATACCATCTCGAATTAGGGTTTTATTTACTTTTGTCGTGTAAAGTTTCAATTGTTCTAGGGGTTTTGGTCGGGATAATGAGTAGAGAACATATGATTGTGTCTTGCATATCGTAATAGTTAGTAAAAAGTATGGTTTGGGGTATTAGGGTTCTTCAGCGTCATTGATTGTAAAGATAAAGTTGTTGCATGTTGTATTTTACAGTTTCTGATAGATCTAAAGTTAAAGTAGTGGCATGCGATGGTTTGGCGTTTTCTTAGATATAATTTAGATATGATTGTTGCATGTTTTGATTTTGTAATGAATTGCATAAAACTGCGTTTTGTAATTTGTGTGTTTACTGTTTATATTGTTGTTCTTTACAATGTAGCTCGTAACTTATTTGAATGTGGATTTTCGATTGTTCGTGTGTTGTTTGTTTTTTGTTTCATAGAACGAGGTGGATATGTAATTCTGCGGTGTTGGGTAGGTCCGGTTTGAACAATGATGCCTTGGTTATGATGATTTGGTCATCCGGTGAGTTGTGATTTTGGCTATGAAAAAAACTGGATGGCAAAAATTGCAACCGTCTTTTGCATCCTTCACGATAAATTGATGACTTTTCATTTTGGTGTCGTAAATATACGTTTGCCCAAATAACGTCTGAGAGGAAATAGAGGTTGCTTTAGAACTTGAAACCTAAATTGATGTCGCTGTTTAGGGGTTGCTAAAACGACGGTGAGCAAATGATCGCGTTTAAGGGCCAAAATACGTTTCGTGATTCGGGTGTTTACTGTTTATATTGTTGTTCTTTGAAATGTAGTTGGTAACTTATTTGCATGTGGTTATTCGATTGTTCGCGTGTTGTTTGTTTTTCGTTTCACTGAATGAAGTGGAAGTGTAATTCTGCGGTGTTGGGTAGGTCCAATTTGAACAATGTTGACTTGCCTATGATGATTTGATCATCCGGTGAGTAGTGATTTTGGCTATGCAAAAACTGGATGGCAGAAATTGGAACCGTCTTTTGCAGCCTCCACAATAAACCAATAAGTTTTGATTTTGAACTCACAAAAATCCGTTTACCAAAAAAGCAATCGGGTTTTGCGGCTGAGCCTAAACAAAGGAAACTTTAGAACTCGGAACCTAAATTAATCGTCGATGTTTAGTTTTAAAGGTTTTGTTTGTTTTGGGGCTTGCTAAAATGAATTTAAGTAAATGACCGCGTTTATGGGCAAACCGATGCATTCCTGGTCACAAAAAACGATGTCGTTTGAGGTTTGGCTTGGACTGTTTAAGATTAGAGTCGTATCAAACGATGCAGCCCTTTGTAGGTATAATTTAAATGGTACCTGCTTTGCTAGGATAGTTTAGTCAGCCGATGAGTCGTAATTCTGGGGTGGTAAAAAATGGAAGCCATTATATACAACAGCAGTTTGGCAGCCAGTACGGTATCCTGGTGGGTTGTAGTTTTGGCATGGAAAAAAAGGAGAACCAATCGTGTTTTGCAGTTAACATAAATGGTATCTAACCAAATGAATGCCTTATACCCAACGATGACGTCTAAGGGTGGAACGATGCCGTTCAAGAATGACTTATACCGTTAAATATTTTGCCTGACCCAAACAACGTCATTTTTATTTGTTTGGGGAACGTTCAGGGATGACATGTAATCTTTGGGATCGCCATTAAACGTGTTTTAATTTATCGTTTCAGGTGGTGGTTCGTGGATCCAATTTGGATAGTGTCGGGTTGGCCGTGATGATCCGATTATCCGGGAAGTCGTTGTTTTGACATGGAAAATGTGACAACCCGAGAATTTCCGTTTAATAAAATAGCCGTTTCCGTTTAGAAATTTAAATTTTTAAAAGTTTCGTTTAGCTTTACTGTTTAACCGGGAAGTTGTTCCGTTATTATCTGAGAATCATCACCGGGAGCGAACCGGGGCACCAAACGTTGTAGTATTTTGGCAATAGCCACGTTTTTATGTTTTAAGGCAATATTTAAAATTTTGTAATTTTCCGTGATACCGTTACTCGTTTCGTTATCTACGTGTTCCCCGGAATTTATCTATACTTTGTTGTGCATGATTGGTAAATTAATTCATCTTTGAGCACTAGTTCCCTAGAAAGTTGGAAACCATTTTGGTCCCCCCCCCCTTTTGGCCTCTTATAACCGGTTATGTATGTATATGCATACATAGGATTCAAATTTAAAAAACTTATTCCCTAAACATACTTGCATGATTTAAGGTTATGACTAGTACTAGAATGCATTTGATAGGAGGATCATTTTGGTCCCCTTTTCCTTGTCCCCCTAACCCACGGCACACACACATATGTGTGAGTGTGTGTAAGTGAAATCCTTGTATACATATTCCTTTTGCTTCATAATTCATTCTCATCTTACACATACATAAACTTTGTTCTCTCTTTTCCTTTCTCTTTTTGAGTTCAGACGCCAACCATCACACACCCAAATCCATTCGATTTTAATCTTTGAACAACCATTTGAAGATATATTATTCGAGTTGATTGTTATTTCATCCGGGTATTTTATAAAACAACGTTTGGGTTGTTTTTGATTTCTAATCATCTTTCGTCGTGTTTCTTTGTAAGTCATCTCTACTTTTTCATAAATAAGTTGTACTTTTGCATTCGTATGATCATTCCGAACAAGGTGTACAAAGTGGATCGTTGTGAAAATCATTATCTATTTTTCTATAAAACTACAAGTCTCTAAGTTTAATCTTTTTGTTTATAAATGAAAGAACATAAAAAGTAGTTGTACTTTTGTGCATAAAAGTTCGTTGTGACTATTTTGATATATATATTGTTATCACTACGGCTATATCGTTTATTTAAGATTTATCGTATATTAAGTTTAAATATTGTTGGCGAAGAGATTAAGTTAGATGTTGGATTTGTTGGAAGCGTAAATTGAATGTCGAAGAGGTTTAGGTTTAGAACGGATTTGTTGCGATATTTGAGGTGTTGTCGAAAATAGATCGGATATTCTTTCGAGTCAATAAAAGATGTACTTTTGTAAAACGGATGTTTTCACGTGTCGAGGTTGATAAAAATGGAAAGTCGATATTTTTAGAAAGGTCATGCCGAAATTTCATAAACTTTATAAAAGCGTCGAAAATATACTTTTATTATCAAACTTATGATAAAATGTAGAAAAACGTAAGTGTCGAGTTTAGGTCAACATTTTTAGTTATTGAGTCAACGTTGATGTGTCGGGACACTAAAAGACGAAATACACTAAAAGATGTTGGCTGTTTTGTTTGTGTGGGCGTTTATTTGTTTGTTTGTTTTTTGGTTATTGTGGTGTTTTGTGTTTTTGTTTGTTTGGGTGTGGTTTGGTTGTTTTGGGTTGTGTTTTTTGTGGGGTTGGGTGTTGGGTTGTGTTTTTGGTTTGATTTTTTTTTGTTGTTTTGGTTTGGCTGTGTTTTTGGTGTTTTTGGGTGGTGTTGGGTTTGTTTTTTTTTATCTTTGTTTTATGTTTTTGTTTTTAGTTCTTTGAGTTTGTGTTGGTTTTTTGTGTTTTTGTTGGGGTTGGGGGGTGTTGTTGGGTGGGTGGTTGGGGGGTGGGGTGGGGTGGTGGTGTTTGTGGGTTGTGGGTGTTTGTTTTTTTTTTTTGTTTTGTTGTGTTTTTGTGTTTGTTTTTGGTTTTTGTGCACATTTTTGGTTATTGAGTCAAACGTTGATGTGGTCGGGACACTAAAAGACGAATTACCTAAAAGACGAAATACACTAACGGACCAATTCACGCAATGACGAAATACACTAAAGACAAATATTTTTCGAAGATGTTTCAAAACGTCGAGAATTGTCAAAACTTATAACTTTCGTAATGTCGTTTTAAAAAAGGGGATACTGTCGTGCATACTCGTGCTCGGATGATCAATGATTCTTGCGTTTAAGCGTTATTCGTTGTTACATCATTTTAAACAACGACTATATTTTAGTTGTCGCTCTAGGACCGTTGACGATTCATTCTCACTTGATTGATTCCTTTTGATCACTACCCGTATTTATAGGGTGAGTTCATAGCCCCACTATTTTACTCGTTTTAGAATAAATGACCAAACCCAATACATCTTCCTTATTTATAAACTGGGGTGAGAGCATTGCTGTTTTTAAACAGGAACAAGTACTTTTACGTGAGTTTTCCTGTTTTTAATTTGCCTATGTAGCGTTTAGACACTTATTTGCCGACCTATCATGGAACTGTTTAATTTCTTGACGGAGGACCGGTTGAGGGAGCGCGTCGTGAAATAAAATAAATCTATTGAGGACTAATTATCCCTATCCGAGTGAGTAGTAGCGCTCACTAGTTCGTGTTGTCCATGGACTAACATGATATATGTATGTCGGAATCTAGTTAGATGGTCATTTGTCGGACACCTGGAAGGGAAGCAATCATTTGGCTTGACATGTTATATGCTACGTTTAGATTTAGCTTCGGTTGTTAAAAGCTTAGTGCAACATAAATTACCTCTTTATGTGAAGTTTTTGTATCTGTTTAAACTTGTCGCATACGTTTTGAATTCTTGTGTGTTCCACTATAACAAACGTTTTTTGAAATAAAACCATATGAATTCACCAACTTTATGTTGACGTTTTAAGCATGTTTTTCTCAGGTGCTTAGCATGGATGTCGTTGCTTGACTTATGTGAAGTCTATTTTCCTGTACCAGTTTACCAGAGATTTATCTATGTCTTTAAATACCGTTGTTGAACTCATTTAAGCTTCAGCGTATTGTCTTTTAAATCCTTTTAATTTGATCGATGTAAAACTTATTATTATTTTAAATGTATGCAACGGTGTTTATTTTTAAAACGTAACCTTAGAGGTCGTTCTTTATGCTTTGTACTTGAGATATCCAGGAGCGTCACGCCTCCGGACACGTATTCCTTCTAGGGCCCGTTTAGGGGTGTGACAGAAAACGACGGATGGCATAAACTGCTATGTGTTTTGCAGCCTGTGCAATCTTTGTGCATAGTTGTACGCAGTTTTATAAATTAAGGCCTTAAGCACTGCCATTTGTGTTGTTGTTGTAATTTTGTAGCCTCTAAAGAAACTGTCTATAACGCGTTTTATGAATACAGATACATGGTTGTCAAGATTTTTATGGAATTGATTGGTTATTAGTTTATCTTCTTCATTGTTTTTATTAATTTAAATTGTATATGGTGCGTTTTGTGAATACAAATACATTAATGTCGAGATTTTTATGGAACTAATTAGTTATCAGTTTAACCTTTTTATTATTTTTATTAATTTATGAACAAAAACGATCGTACTTGTTGAGTATTTTAAACCCAAAATTGAGTTTTGTCGCCTACATCTCGACGCAACCAATTTTCAACAATCGTCATGGTACTTGATATAGTTTAAAGCTTTGTTGCGTATTTAGCTTAAGATTATATCAAGGATCGTAGATGCTTTTTGATGATTGGCTTCATAGGCTGTAATTTATTGTTAAACGGTCGGTGTTACGCATGAGGTATATTTACGCATGAATGTCTTTTGCGTAGGCTGTAGTTTTGCAGCATTACTCATAAGTATTATATAGCTATTGAGTCGATGTTTTGAGTATCAAAGTTTAAAAGAGATTTTATATTCAAATGTTATAGATTCGATGGTCGATGATGATAGATATGTGGTATTGATTGAGGTTGCAGATACCGATTTTGTAGATGGTATTACCTATATGGTTGGGCCACATCTTTGACTGCAATTGACTCGAGCCAGCAACCGAAAAGCCCACTAAGAAAAACAGCCGCCACCGTGTGTTTTTTAAATCCTGTTGACCCTGGTCTCTTGAAAGTTTGGTTGTTAGGAGGTTTGCTGCTTCTATTGTTTTCCAGATTATTGAAGATGCGGGTAATAATTCATTCAATGTGATTTTTCGATTGTATTTAGTTTCTTTTTCTTCTAACGGGTTTAAGGTGCTCGACGTCATTTACTTTATAAAATCAGCGATCGTTTAGGGATGTTATTATTTATAGCACCTGATGTAAATATTAATTTTTATTTTTCATATATGTTTTTGTATCTTTAGAGTTCCAAAAATTTCGATTGTCTTTGGAGTTTCGAAGCACGTTAGGGATATGTTCTTATATTTGAACTCATGTTTTCAGCTTGCCATCGATGATGTTATTGCAGGAATTCTATGTACGGTACATACAAAAGTAAATGCCGCACGGATTAGAGACATCACAAGTACGAAATTTATTATTAACAATAATACTTTACATTATCGGGCATTAATGCATGGTTGTGCAATTTTTCGTATACTTTATGCGGTGTTTTTGTAAATCTAATTTATATAATAGTTGTTTGGCTTTAATCGTTGTGATGCGTAAAAATGAAAATGTTGTTTCTCCCTGTTACGGTGTATGACCCTGTGCATTTGTATTCTTGGCCCGATTATTAATACATTGTTCTCTTTCGTGTTTGGGCCATTCAAGAAATGTCAATTGCGTGCGGTAATGTTGGAATGAGGAGAATGGAAGAAATCAATGTGAAGGCTATGTACGATGCGTGAAGGGGTTTTAGGTTACAAAGTGTGTCCTGATTAATAGGCCATATCCACGTGGCTTTCACACATCAGTGCAGGTTGTGTAAGCCTAGACCAGTGGATGACAAGCCTTAGGACTTATATAAGAAAGGTAAAAAAAATCCAAAGAGCCTTCTTAAGTAAGACCATAAGGTGAAACTATGGGATATAGATATGAGATTGTTTTTATTTTCAAATCTCTTGCTCATGTCAGATCTTAGAGCTTGCTTACCTATCAAGATGACAACACTTTGTTTACAGTTGGAACATTTTCGGTCAAACAACCCACAATTGACTGTTCTGCATGCAAACGTCCATTACATCTAAATAGTGGTTGGGAACTTTTTTTACAAAGGTAAAATAGATAAATAAAATGAAAGTTTATTTACAAGAAAAATACCAAGTTTAAGAACTAATTAGAACAATCCCTTAAAAAGTCCAAAACTTGTCTAGAATAAAAAATCAGGACATGGACAAGCCCATTCTAATACAAACTGACCCATGACCAAATACTGCTAATTAATACAACTGCTATAACAAAATAGGGACTAATAACCATACCATAAATATCAAAAGCTAAAATTCTATACTTAACATATTTCATAAGCAACAAGAAAATTCCAGTCAGTCTAAGCATCCACCCGCAGTTCCAAGCATTCTTTAAGGAGTGACTATAGACAATCACAAGAGATTGTCTCCTTAAAAAACATTCCAAGAAAAGCCACATAGGGAAAAACCTGGATAGGGAAAAGAGTGCAACTCTCATAGAGATTACTATTAAATTCAAGAAGAAACATCATACAACCCTCCCCAATCATATATAAGCAGAAAATAATCATAAACAAGAAAAAGCTTCCAAAGTATTGCATAAAAAAAGACCCTTCAACATCCTTGTAACATTTAACAATAGGCAGATTTCCATGGCACTTAACAGGCCTATGAGCATATCTGATAAGAAGAAGCAAGCCACCATAGAATAGGAAACAAAAGCAGAGTTAGATTACACCTTATCAATGAATGATTAACCTGTTGGAATATGTTAGTTGGATTCGCATGTTATGCAATTAGAAGTACGTGAGCCAATTGGGGGCACACACGTTAAGACACGAAGAGTACGTTTATTAAACTTTTAATATATATATATACACGTTATATTTATTATTAAAGGTTTAATATACTTCACGAAATATTTTAAATAACCGTTAGTTACCGTTATGATTTATAACTAACTTAACGAGTGTTTAAATATATAAACCGAATGGACTAAAATTGACAAAACCCGAACCTTATGGTGGTCCTACTGTGCCTGGCCTTATAAGCTTCTAAAATGGGGTTTTAGGATCAGTTTTGGAGATAAGGGATAAGAGTTGTATTGTGATAAGGAATTAAGGTTATTCTAGTTTATCTAGAACTAGGGTTGAGGTGCTATATAAACACCTACACCTAGCCTTATTATTTATTCATTCAAAACCCTAAAATCACCAAAAGTGTTTTGGTGCTCTCTCCTCCTCAAGATCCGATTGTGATAAAATCCTTAAAGGGATTTTCGATTCTTTCCTACCTTCTAGAACTGATTTTGATTAAACCCTTTAAAGGGAATTTCGGTTCTTTCTTCAAGCTCTTTTGATTAAACCTTAAAGGTTTGTTGATGCGACTTGGTATCCCACTCAATTGACTACGACAACTTCAGGTTTCGGTTTATAAGTTCTCCAAGTCGACAACAGTAAGAAACCGAATTAGGGTTTCGGTTCTTGGATTTTCTATTAACCAATTTTGGTTGGAACCCTAATTAGGGTTTTAGATTTTCAGTAATCATTCAAACTAGGGTTTGTGATTTCGATCCAAGAAACAAAGTATTATACACTTGGTGTTTGAGAGAAGTGAAGTAAAGACTAGCATCTTGACGCATTTGTTTGACGTGTTGTGTGAGAAACCGTAAAGGTGGTAACTTACTCACTAAAGATTTCAAGATCAAGATTCTCGTTTATTGAATATTGTTATTAAACATAACGGTTAGTGTTTCTTACTATATTTGTGTGTTAATTATTAATATCAAACTAGATCCAATCCGCTGCGTACTCATAGTTAATTGGTTAACTAGTTTGTAAAATCCCAACAGTGGCATCACGAGTCAACCTCGTTTGGTGTTATGGGTTACACACTTATAAAACATGCTAGATCCGCTTGATGCACTTTTATTTATTGTTTTAATTGAAAATTATGGCAACAACATGCAGTTCTTGCCATAAAGAATAAATAAAACCTAAAATCTTGTAATTATTACCGGTTAATAAAGATTGAAAAAGAATAAGATCTAAAATTAAAAGTTAATTAAGTTTTTCATGATTCTTTTTTTTCTCGGCCTTAAGACTCACGCAATCATATTATATGATAGATGTGGCGATCTAGGTACTTTAGCAGAAAACCTAGTAAGAGTCTTTTGGTTCTTCGTTTGAGGAAGACTCTTATGAGAACTCGGGGCATTATGTGACAGACTGCTTTCTATATAGAGTATGTCTTTACCTCATCCCCTTTTTCTGTCTGTTTATTTGCTTATATGTGATATTCCATGAGACTAGTTAATATATGCAAAGGACTTTTTGAAACTCTAAACGGACTGATACTTAAAGAAAAACTTGTTTTATTTAAACTCACGATTTTTGAGAGTTTATGTGTCATCTGGTGTGGTTATCTATAATGTTTTGCTTAGAAACGTGACTTCCCATGACGAACTTACTCAAATCTTGGTTTAAATGTGTTTGTTAAATTACACACATAATTATTAACTCCTAGTGATCTGCTATGTATTATTTGTAAAACTAGCTTTTGGACAAATTAATACGGACGTTAAATCTATGAAACTTGTTTTATTATAACTTGATTTGATTTTTGAAGTCTTATGTGTCAACTAGGATTCAGCTTACATCCGATAATCATGGCCTTTAAGGTTTTCCACGACGAGACTTGAAATATAAATCATCTTATAATCTGATTAAAAACTTTAATGTTTTTATGCTTTTATAAATGATAAATCATTAGTGACCATGGCTTTATTGACCATGGCTTTAATAATTTTCTAGGGTTTAACTGACCTTTAATCTTTTCCTGCGCCACTGCATGCTTCGGCATATGAGGCAATTATTGGAAGAACTTGTGTCTTCGGACACATGCAAGAGTACAATATAAGGTTTGGTCAATTTTTAATGTTTTTCCGTGATATTAGGACATCTAAAAACTAAGTTAACAAAATGTTTTTCTTAACTTGTGATACAAAGATATTTTGCATGCTTCTTTGTACACGTTTTAACACATGTTTTTATCAACTTATGTGTATACCCCTATGTGAAATTTTAAGCCTATGCCAACAAATATAAAAACACGTGCACTTGGATTGACCTCTCTGGTCAGACCTCGGGACATTTCTAACCCATGGCAAAAAAAATTATAGGTCAGATCTATGCCAATTTTTGCAAGTTCTTTTTTGGTGGACTTAAATCGAGTTACCTGGTCAGACCTCGGACTCGAGGCATAAGATGAGACAAAACATATACATGACATTACTATATGAGTTACTAAAGTCATGTGTCTCATAAAACTAAGGGTTGCATTTAAAATGCAATTAACGCACGCCGTTTACCTCTTGCCCTACTTGTTTACACGTTGGTCAGACATTCCGTAATAAGTGAGAGGTCAATTTGGATCTTAGTCTTATTAGTAATTAATTGGGTAGTTAATTCTTTTAAGAATATAATTATCGAAAATACTAAAATTGAACTTTCTATGTTCTGATTAATTGTGTTATTGCAACATAATTCGTAAACGAAAGTTTCTTAAAAAGACAAACATAGTCTCTTTTCCTAGTAAGAAGAGTGAGACTTACACCTATCTCTTCTCCTTGGTTAACAAAACTAAGATATGATTACAATTGAAATTTTCTCATTATATTTAAACCCACTTACAATCTTTCATTACCCTTTTTCAGTTATGAAATAATTAAAAGATAAAATATTTTATGTAACTAGAGAACATTTTGTCTATAGCTACTAAAATAATGACATATTGCACTTGTCAAGACGATGTATGAGTTTTAAATGTTAATAAGAGGAATTTTCAATAAACCGCAACGAGTAAAGAAAATTACTAGAATGTCTTCTAGGTATTTTTTTTCTTGGACTCACTTCATTCCTTATAGTGCTAAACATCCTTGTGGCTAGGCAGACCGATTAAGGAGGAATTGCATGCTAAATGTTCAAGTTAATGAAAGCATGGATGGCTAGTCCCTCATCTACATAAATAGAACTTCATATACTCTGTTCAATACCTAAGTACATTGCTACTTGTAGGCATTCTAAGAGAGTAGGGAAGTAAATAAATCGCTATTTGCTTTCCACTGGTGATGTAACACTTACAATGTTGACAAATCCAGTGGGAGGTTTACGTTTTATTAACTGAAAATACATTCAAGTAATGTTGTCAAATTCAGTGAGAGCTACAAGATTTATTCCTTGTTAGTTGTCCATATTATTTCTAGCTTGCTTTGACATAATTCATTACTTTTTGAATATGAACTACTGTAGTTTTAAGGAAAATTGCATTTTATTTTAAAGATAACACGTTGCTTTTCTGATGTTTCTTTCCGAAACGTTATCTATAGAATAATAATCCACAATTCCTTATTAAACGTTATGGTTTGAAATCTACTTGTAATATCTATGACACTATCGTATTGTTTTAAATAATGTTGTGCCATACACAAGTGGGAGAAATCTTAAGTGTGTGCAAAGAACAACATATAACAATATGATTATTGGTTTCTCTTGACCGCAAAGTAAGAAAGCTAATAATTCTACTAGTACTTAAACACACAAGATGTTTGTTTCGCTATTACATTTAAATGTTAAGATATAATATAATGTAAAGCTACTTCAACATTTTGACTACATGCTTTAGTCAATATTGTTATGGTTCGATTATATAATCATAATTATGAAGTATGAAATTAACTTGAAATTACTATTGAACTCAAGAGTTTGCGTTCATAATTACTTTAGTTAGAATAATTATGTTCTTGTTAAGACATAATTATAAAGTCCTTGAATTTATCAATGACTCATAACATAAAGTAAGTAGTAAAATTGTTATGTCTTCTTGTTAACACATAAACATGATGTCCTTGAATTATTCAAAGACTTGTAACGTATACTTGACATGTTCTGTTTTCTTGAAACACATGAACATAGAGTTATTGTACTATTCAAAGAAATATACGTTATAGCATGCACTTGGTTTTAAAATACTTTGTATTCAATTTGGCTCGACCCAATTGACAAGTATTTGATCCAAAGAGAATTAAGTTATCTAAGAAATTCTGATGTAGTCTCACAATTCCAATACTCATAGAATACCACATTATTATGGTAAGTCTAAATGTGTTGAAACAAACTGTATAAATATCATTTGATTTCTGATAACTTAAATGGCTCTACCTCCAAAATCTATCAAGGTTAAAATATGCGTGTGTCATGGATACACTTAATATAGTTCCAACCTAGAAGGTATTCAAGACATTATCTATTCATGGATTGGGATGAATCCTATTATGTCTTGATTAACGTTCTAAACTTTGTTAATATGTTATGAAGCATATTATTAACAAGCTAGAGATGAGAACTGTAAAATATGTTTTGTGTTTCCCAATTAAGAACAATTCATTGTTGCTTAAGTACTAAGTAATTGAAAAATTATCTTTACTTACAAAAGTAAGTGGGAGTATTTATAGATCTTGAAGATATTTAAGAACAAAATACATAACCTTCTGAATTCACTTGCTAATGCCAAACTAAGGTTTAACATGAAAATGTTGAACCAACGTATAATGTAACTCTCATTCATAAATACGTAAGGATGTCCACCAATGAAGTGATATTTTAATATCAATGCTGAGGAATATAAGTTAGAGGGTCATTATAAACCTGCTAACTAATAAGATGAATTATCATATCTTGAATCTGATAAATGTCTTAGAACTATGAATGAAAAGATGCAGTCCTTAAAAGACAATCAATGTTTTGAGCTTGATTGATCTTTCACCAAACAGTTAAACTGTGAGGTTAGAATGAGTTTCTTTTGAAGAAAGGCTCATAAGGGCAAAATTGTATACATATTAATGCCTGACTAAAGATAAGAGTTTTAATCATACTCAAGCAATTGACTGTGATTAAATTTTCTTTTCTACACGCATTAATTATATAAAGATAACTAATTGTCATACATATTTTCTTGAATCTGAAATATGGCAAATTAAGGTTCATAACTCTTTCCTTAATGATTACCTTTGCGAGGACGGTGCGTAATCAAAAGGGTTATGAGTCTATTTTTGGAATATGGCAATTAAGTTTTATAACTCTTTACTTTATGATTACTTTTGCGAGGACGGTGTGTAATCGAAAAGGGTTATGAGTTCGAATAATCTTTATAAAGTATACAAGATAATAGAATCCAAGTGTGGATTGGATCATGCATCTAGGAGCTGAAATCTTAAGTTTAATTACAATATGATTTTTGATTAAATTAAGATAACTCCTGAGTATACCTGACATCAAGTGGGAGCACTATGTTTTTCCTTAAAATTCATATGTTGTGTAACATATTGAAAGCATCATTTCATCAAAGCTAGATGTTAATCCTTGAGATTGGAATGAAACTTCACTTGGGAATTTAGGAAATAAAACAAACAACCTTGAAATAAATGTTTATTGAAATGAACATATGCGGTGATTAAGTCCAACACAATGCAATATATCATTGAAGCAAGTCTTAATGACATATTTCACTTGAGATAATTTAATACATGGATGGAAACCTTGTGTTTTTAACTAAGGATTCATCATGTATATGTATCTTATATTGTGTATGACATTGGTTGTTACTTTTGCACAAGAGCAAGATGAGCTAACAACAATATCTAATTGAGAGTGTTTAGATGATTGTTAACAACAGTATCTAATTGAGAGTGATTTAGCTGACTGTTAAAACAAACGTTTACGAATTATATAAGGCATAGTGTTGTTTGTGTACACATAATGCTAGAGAATAATCAATTCTAGTTGAAGTAGATAAATCTTCTAACTAGATATGCTCAGCTAAGAGCATTGTTGCAATACACATTAAAGAATAATGATACTTTACATTTTAAGAAACTGTAAAGATGTAAGATAAGTATGTTGGTGACTTCAAATACCTCATAAAAGGTATTGTCATATTTTCATACTATGATACTTGCAATAGTATGCAAATATACATACGACACTCATCATATCATTCAAATCCTTCACAAATTTGTGAATTTGAAACAAGTATTTGAAAAGTTTACTCAAATGACTATTTAGCTTTCTTATACAGAAATAGTTGAGCATGTTGGAAATATTAGACTTCAACTTACTAATTAGTCTTATGCATACCTGCTTTTAGTATTTGGATAATGGAACTGAAAGCAGTTGTATTAAAATAATGAATTGATATACCTGGTATGATCGTTTTCATTTATACTACTGTGTTCTATATTTGCATGTTTAATCCTTGAATAATTTTATTATTCTAAATATGTCCATTGTCGGGTAACAATATGAGAATATTGTTACATTAAGGCAAATGTGAGTGTTGGTTGTATTATTTAAATACATGAATGGTTCTCGCCAAACTCGTATATTATTCATAAGGGATGCATATTGGACACTCCAACCTTCGAATATTTACTTTTAGATCCTTGTCATAAGTAAAATATCGAAAATGGTTAAATAAGTCATCCTTAGACTTGAGATACAAACAAGTTATGCATGTGTGGATATCACTTTTTATTCATAAGTCAAACGCTAACCTAAAAATGGTAGTTATAAAGGCTATTCTTGGAAGTGATGTGAAGCAGCATCCATAACACTTGTAGTCAATAAAGAATTTGTTCCTCCAATTGTTTAATTGCAGAATGACACCATTGGCGCCGCTCCAAAATTAATCAGGTAATTGTGTGGCCGCACTCAAAGTGTAATTCAAGATGATTCTTAATTACGTTTGGTAGATCTGAATTAACTTCTATAACTAGAAACTAAATTGTTAAACTAAATGAAATGAGTTAGGATCCATATCCATGGTTTAACGGAATCTGTAATAAAGGGATGCTATTAGCAAGAAATATATAACCATTATACTGAGAATGTTCTTGGAACTTCATCTAAGGTATTTCTAGCTTTAATAACAAACGGAGTGTTGCTATACGTTTCCATTATTGGTATAAATGCAGTCCGCTACTCCAACTCCCAAGTAGGAGCTGTTGGAATGTGGTAGTTGGATCCGCGTGTTATGCGACTATAAGTACGTGAGACTATTAGGGGCACACACGTTAAGACACATAGAATACGTTTATTGTTAAATATACTTCACATAATATATTTAAATAGTCGTTATAGTTTATAATTAACTTAACGGTTATTTAAATATATAAATCGAAGGGACTTAAATTGACAAAACCCAAACCCAAAGGGGTGCCTTGTGATGGCCGACCCCTATGGTTTTTTAGAAGGGGTGTTTGTGTCGATTTAGAATTGAGGAGGTAGAGGAATTGAAATAAGGAATGAATTATGGTTTCCTTGTTCACCAAGGACTAGGTTTTCGATGCATATATAAACACCCTCACCCTAGCTCATTATTCATTCATTTAAAATCCCTAACAACCTAAATTGATTTTCAGTTTCCCCTCTCCTCCCAAAACCGAATTTGGTAAAACCCTAAAAGGGTAATTCGGTTTCTTTTCTCCTCTTGATTGATTCGGTGAAAACCCTAAAAGGGTTTTGGTGCGATTGGATTCCCACAAGCTCGATTACAAGCTCAAGTTAATCAAGGGTTTTGGTTTACTAGTTCTCCAAGTCGACAACGATTTGAAACCAACTTAGGGTTTCAATTTCCTGAATTCGGTTTAACCGAATTTGATTAAAACCCTAATTAGGGTTTTGTTGATTTTCGGTTATTATACATCAAAGGTTTGTTTGTGGTTTTCGATTCAAGAAAGGTGTAACACTGGGTGTTCGTGAGACGTGAAGTAAAGACTAACATCTTGGTGTATTCGGTGGACGTGTTGTGTGAGCAACCGTAGAGGTGACAACTTAGTCACTAAGTTTCAAGATCAAGATTCTCGTTTATTGACTTTAGTCATTAAACATAACGGTTAGTTTTTCTTACCTTATTTGTGTGTTAATCTATGATGTCAACTAGATCCATCCGCTGTGTATTCGTAGTAAATATGGTTTACTAGTTATTAAATCCCAACACCACTCAATCGGGGAAACGGCAGATACGCTAGAGAGGAGTGCAGATCAAGCTTTCCCCAAACAGCATAAAATCTGTCACTCGTGACCATACGACCGGAAGGTACAACCGTAAGTCAAATAGTACAACAAAAAGGCTCGTCTGACAAGAGAGTGACACCACATGCAGGCTATTACCCAGCGGATAATAGCAAGCTCCTGCATACGTCATCTTCGGATGACGACAAAGGGAGGACTCACTATAAATACCAAACACTTTGGTATCGCAAAGCAGGTTCTTTCACACACATCCTTACTCTCACTCGATCTCATACTATCCACATCCATACTAATTCTCATGCCCGAGGTCGATCGTGAGATCACCTCTCACTGTGAGACTAACGGTTATCTTGTCTTAGCAAGCCCTCCGCTCAAGATAGCATCAATCCGTCCTAATCGCATTCCACTAAATAACGATTTACCCCCTTATATAAACCCCAATTGATACTGCTTTATTTCTGTATCATCAATTAACAAACTTAAAAGTGATAACAAGTAATATGGTACGTTCTTATCCCACTTGCATTAAGAAAAACTTGAACCGCTCACTTCTCTATTATTACAATTGATTGTCGACATGTTTAGGAAATAGGAAATGTTAGGATAGATCATCAAAGTAGTTAAACCTTTAATACTGACCGTGCATACTTTATTCATATATTTGCATATATTAAGTTACTTCTTAATACTTATTCATTCTATGAACTACGTAGTAGTTATTACATTACTAATTACTTATACTTTAGATTAAATAAAAGGGTAAATCGCATAAAAAGGTATCCATCTTAGGTTCAATGTCAATTAAAGGTACTCATCTTTTTTTTCTCAATTTAAGGTATCGATCTTTTTTTTTTGTTGAAACGTTAGACAATTAACAGGTTTTTCGGTTACATTTCTAACGATCGTGATTTTATTATTGCATCGTTAATCCTTTATATTATTTTGTTAAAAAATATTTTTTCTACCTATTTTTAAAAATTATACACGTTTTATACACACATTTTTTTACACGCTTTTATACACATTTTTTACACGTTTTTACACATAGTTTTATAAATATTTTTATACACACATTTTTATGCACGTTTTTATACACATTTTTGTACACGTTTTTATGCACATATTTCTATACACATTTTTCTACATGCTTTTATCCACGATTTTATACATGCATTTTTATACACGTTTTTACAGACACATTTTTATGCACTTTTTTTTAAAAACGTGGATAAAATATGTAGTGCTAACAAACGTGTATAATAATATGTGTATAAAAAAAGTGCTGTATAAAAGTGTCTTATAAAAATATGTATAAAATGTGTGTTTAATCACCGTGGATAAAATTATTAAAAAAATCGTGTCTTAAAATTAATTTTTACGTGTATAAAACTATGTATAAAAACATGTAAAATATATGTGTATAAAAACGTGTAAAAAATGTGTGTATAAAAACGTGTAAAAAATGTGTGTATAAAACGTGTATAAGTTTTAAAAATAAGTAGAAAATACTTTTTCTAACAAAATAATATAAAGGACTAACGATGCAATAATAAAATAACGATCGTTAAAAATGTAACCGAAAAACCTGTTAATTGTCTAACGTTGCAACAAAAAAAAAGATCGATACCTTAAATTGAGAAAAAAAAAAGATGAATACATTTAATTGACATTGAACCTAAGATGGGTACCTTTTTATGTGATTTGCCCTAAATAAAAATATATCTCATTTAGTCATTTTGCAAGAGCGTCATCTAATCATGAATTAAACATTATTAATAGTGAATTATCTCTTTAATATGTTTATCTTAAAGCTCAAAGAGAGCGTATCACTTTTCTTTATTCTTTTTATAACAATCAACAAACTCTTTTCATGGAGTAATTGTAATCTATAGTCTATCCTATTAATGATTCATGACCATTAAAATTTGCACATAATTTGCCGGTTAGTTCTGGTATACATAATGAGTTAATAACTCGTTTAATGATTTTGCTCTGAACAGCTAATTTAATGGAGTTATATCATGCAAGCAATGACGGATCTTGAACAATTATTTTGAAAGGGCCGAATTATTATTTTAAATATACTAAAATAAAAAAATCAACAATAACTTATAAGCGGAAGGAGTAATATTTACACTACTCAGGGCCGGCCCTGGCTATGGGCGGTGCGGGCGACGGCCACGGCATCATATAAACAGGGGCATCAAATTTTATTGTTGTGTATCGTGTTTATGAGATGTTGTAATGATAATATGATGCTTGCATGATAGAATATGTAAAAAGAAGAAAAGATAAATGTAAAAATAAGAAATACCTTAGAGAAGACAACTTGCCGGAGATGAACGGAAAAGACAGAGAGCACGTAAGAGAAGGGGTGTTGAAACAGATGAGGACTTTTATTTTTACTTTTTTACTCTCTCTGTCCCAAAATTATTCTCCCCCGACAAAAAACACACGGTTTAATAAAAGTGCATTTATTACTGCTTTCTCTCTCTTACTTTTTGACAGAATGACAGTTTTACTCTTACCTAATTAATTAAAGTCTTCTTTAAAGTTTGTAATAATAATTTTAAACAAGGGTAATATAGTAAACTTGATCAAACTTCCCTATTTATTTTTAGTAGTGGACAATTAATTTGGGACATCCCAAAAAAGAAACGTGGACAATAAAAATAGGACGGAGAGAATATTACTTTAGAGCACGTGATCAGTAAATAAGTGGTTGTAGTACAAAGAGCTAAGATGGGTAGGTATATCGTAGATAGGATTATGTGAACCATTTCTTATTTAGAGTCAAGATCCTAAAAAAACAAGGGAAAAAAAGAACAAATTACTTGATCTTGGCCCTCCATTTCATCCACATCCAATGGTTAGCATCCATCCCTTCAAACATATATAATTTACAAAAAATACCCACCTACATCTCATTTAATTTTTTTTCTCTCTCCTCAAAAAACACACACCGAAAAATCATATCCACTCACCGGAACCCTAACAACCATCGCCGAAAACATTACAATTATCGCCGGACTTCATTCAAAAGCTCCAAAATCACCGGCGGGATGAATATCCACTCGCCGGAACCCTAACAACCATAAAAAAGCCACTCCGACGTGACCCATGATTGTTTGTGTTATGATACAGGAATTTAGTACACAATGGGATATAAAAGCCACTCCGACGTTCTTCTTTCTGAAAGATGGAGACCAATTCGATAAGCTTGTGGGGGCCAACAAGCCTGAGCTCCTAAAAAAGATAAATGGTATTGGACAGGATCACATGAGATTAATATTTGAATCACATGAGATTCAAAGTGAATCACATGAGATCAGACAGGATCTCATGTGATTAACTCTGAATCTCATGTGATTCATCTTTGTATCTCCTTTTATTCAACTAATTACAATCTTTTATTCGAAAACAGATTTGTAAAGAAATATATGATGAAACAAATTTCAAAGAACGTTTTGATAAGATCGTTTGGAATATGTTCATTGAACCATTGAAGTTTGAAGAGAAATGGTCTGAATTGATTGAAGATTTTGGTTTGCAAAGTCACAAATGGTTAACAAAAATGTTTAATCTTCGAGAAATTTGGATTCCAGCTTATTTTATTGACTCTCCATTATATGGATTGATGAGGACCACTTCAAGGTCTGAAAGTGAAAACTCGTTCTTCAAAAGTTTCACAAGCCCTGGGGCAACGCTTGTTAGTTTCATGATGTCATATGAATCAGCAATGGAAAGGCAAAGGTATAGACAAGAGGCATTAGACTTCAAAACAATTGAAGCAGCTCCAAAGTGTGAGACAAAGTTGGCAATTGAACTTCATGCAGCACGAGTATATACTAGGACGATATTTTTGCTTGTTCAAACGGAAATAAACGAAGGTTGTTGGAATTGTACGATACAAGATTTAAAAATAGATGAAGGTTGTGAAACTGTCATTATTAGAGACAAAAAGCCGAATGATAATAGATAATTTTTTCACAAAAAAGGGAAAAGAACAAGAGAAGAAAACTGAAACATTGGGAGAAACAACGAGAGACTATAAGGTAAGTCTTTATTTGTTTTTAATAAAACTTTAAATGAATCTCATGAAATTTCTATGAGATTGCAATTGAATCTCATGAGATTTCCATGAGATTGGTATTGAATCACATGAGATTTCCATGGAATCTCATGTGATTATGTAGAATCTCATTTGATTTTGGTTGAATCTCATGAGATTTACATTGAATCACAGAAATCCTATGTGATTTCTGTGGAATCTCTTGTGATTCATATTGAAAAATCACATGCCTATTTTCTAATATGATGTTATTCTAATAACATTATTATTACTTGTGTTTTTGTGAGAAAGGTATTACGAATTATAGAAGATGGTTCGGTGGTATGTTCTTGTAGAAATTTTCTTCGATACGGGTTTCTATGTCGACACATATTCTGTATGTTCAAGAATCGTAATATTAATGTTATTCCAAAGCAATACATTTTGAGGCGTTGGACAAGGGACATAATACCCCCGACCTGAAAAGACAAAGAAACAGATATGGGGAAAAAAATTTAACAATTGAAAGACTTACAAATGAGGCAAATTTTTTGGTAGACGATAGTTTATTCTTGTTGAGCAAAGATGAAGGAAAGATGGGCGCTTATGTAGGAAAATTGAAAATACTCTTGGATGAAGTGAAAGCTGATATGCTGAATCCCCCTTCAAGAAATACAAGAGATGTTTTGGTGGTATTTTTTCAATAATAAAACCTAATCAAATTGCTATACAAAATCCAACAAAGGCTATGAATAAAGGAGAACATTTGAAGAAAGGAGAACGTTTAAAGAGTGAAAGAGAAAAAGCACTTAAAGTTAGAAAGAAAAAATTAAGGGTTTGTGGATTTTGTAAAGAGAAGACAAACGAACATACCAAAACAACTTGTACACTGAATCCAAAGGCAAAAAAAGGAAGGCGACACCAGTTATTGATGTTTGAACACTTTTTAGTTACTTGAATATTTTACGTACTTATAAGATCTTGTTCAAATACTTCTAGAATTATTCTTGTTTCATGTTTGAATTCTTTTAGTTACTTAAATATTTAAATAAATCCTGTATTTCACCAAAAGTATAACTGTAGTTAGACATGTGATTCACTCTGAATCTCATGAGATTTACTTTGAATCTCATGTGATTCGTGTTTGAAGGCAGTCTAACAATTACTTAAATATTTGAATAATTGTTCTTTACTTGAATTCTATGTTTACTTGTATATTTGTTACTAAAACACAACAAAAAAAATTAATAAAAACTTGAACCAATGTGATTCCAACTGAATCTCTAGTGATTCCAGATGAATCTTTTGTGATTCTTCATATCAATCACATGTGATTCTCTATGAATCTTATGTGATTATTTTCAATCCTTTGTGATTCAGTACCTATCTCTTGAGATAGGTACTACTACAACTAAATAAAAAACAACATAAAATGATAGATTCCAAAAAACTGAACTAACATGGTATCACTATATCCACTAGTTAAAAAGTTCTACCATTCTCAGACTACTCTAGATTAGTTCTACCATAATCAGACTACTAAAACACAACAAAAGAAACAGTGTTACTGCAACACAACAAAAGTTCTATCATAATCAAACTACCGAAACTACAACACAAGTTAGATGCAATCACGTTCCTCCATTTTTCTTGAATGCATCAACGATTATCGCCATCTTTTCAACAGGATATGTTTTGTCAAACTCCTTTGCTAGTTCAAGCATCTTCCCGACATGCACATTGATTTCATGCAACAATATCTTTATGGCGAACTTAAATCTTAGTCGCCTCAGCATATCACGCTATAACTGCAACTCCATAGGAAGCCTACAATCTAAATTTAAAGCAGGTCCACCATCAATAGTTTCCATATGGAGCATGTGAAAATTCCACAATCATGAAAATTCTCCTTAGTTTTCCACTTCAGTTTTGGGATTGTTTGCTTCACTCTAGCAACCTGAGTATGCCTAATGTGACCACACTGCTTCAAGTGCCGAGCAAACAACTTTTTTTACACCAAAAAGAAAAATAAATGTGATATTGTGATATTGGCAAATCAAATCTGATATTGTGTTAAAAAGAATTAAATGGAGATGATAAAATACTTACAAGAAGATCACAAACTTCTTTATATTTTGAATCATATGTTCATGGACTGTTATCAAGTATAGTCATCGCGGTTGTTTTGGTAAGACTGAAGACAACCACATAAAAATGCTCGGACTTGCAAATTGGAAAAAACACATGTTTTAAATAAAACAAAAAACTTAATATAATAATCAAAGTGAATTAGAGTGAATCTCATGAGATTAAGAGTGAATCACATGAGATTCAGAGTGAATCTAGATTAAGAGTGAATCTCATGAGATTCAGAGTGAATCAGATGTGATTCCAAACAAAAATCACCCTGAATCATCACAAAAAATAATCAAAAGATAATCAGATGTAAAAAAAATTACCAAGTCAATGCCTCCAAGAGCCAAACCACCTTTGTTGCCTTTAAACTGAGCGTTAACTTGGTTAGAAAAGCTTTCCCATTTAGCATCAAAAGAAGCCAAGGTTCCATCAAACATTGATTTTGACTGTATTATATATCATATTAAGTATCATCAAAAAACAAAATACTTGTATAAAAATTTATAAATTTATAACACTTACAATACAACCGGTTGGAAAAAAGTGCTTTGATTTTGATTCAGCAGCTCGAAAACTCTCTTCATGATTAAGAACTGTACCCCAACAGTCGATTACATTCGCATCAAGCCACAAACCAGGTGCTAAAGTTTCAAATCAAACGAACCCATATAAATACCTTCTCAAAATGTGCATCAAAACCATTCTTACTATATAAAAACAATACATAGTGTAAGATATTTAAAAAAGACTTGGCTGAAAATAACAAAATACTAGACAAAATCTCATGTGATTCAGAATCCAATGATATCACAATAGATCAGAATCAGAATTCCCATATACTCAAATGATTGAATCACATGAAGAATTCAGAGTGAATCACATGAGATTCAGAGTGAATCACATGAGATTCAGAGTAAATCACATGAGATTCAGAGTGAATCTCATGTGATTTACTCTGAATCACCCTGAATCATCACAAAAAAATCACCCTGAATCATCACAAAAAAATCACCCTGAATCATCACAAAAAAATAATACAAAATATTATTAACTTACATCTTGTCACCCTGCATAGCAAACAAGCTGTTCCCAAGAATAAATTCCAACCTTGTAATTTTGGGAACAACGTTTTTTTTCTTGTTCATATAGGGGGATAAGAGGTAAGAAGAAGGTTTCACAACTCATTTTTTAGGACTGGGACTTGATTTTTGGGTAGGCAGTTTCTCAGGAGTAATCTCTTGATTCATTGCTTCCAGTATCGCCAAATTATCACCAAATAAATCACCCTAAAAAAAGAATATTAAAAATAAATAAATTTTACGAAATAGGCAAAAAATTGTACAGTAAGAATATTACGTATAAGTACTTAGCAGTTATAGAATCAATCACCTCCCCAACTAAATCCACATTTTTATCTAACCATTGTGTAATATTCTCGGGTGTACTCATAATTTCACATTCTTCAGCTTGATTTCCTTCAACAACAGTTCCCGTGTTAAGTTGGATTTCCTTCAATAAAAAAAAAAAGGGTAAAGAACAAGAGAAGAAAACTGAAACAGTAGGAGAAACAGCGAGAGACTATAAGGTAAGTCTTTTTTTGTTTTTAATAAAACTTTAAATGAATATCATGAAATTTCTATGAGATTGCAATTAAATCTCATGAGATTTCCATGAGATTGGTATTGAATCACATGAGATTTCCATGGAATCTTATGTGATTTTGTGGAATCTCATGTGATTTTGGTTGAATCTTATGAGATTTACATTGAATCACAGAAATCCTATGTGATTTCTGTGGAATCTCAAGTGATTCATATTGAAAAATCACATGCCTATTTTCTAATCTGATCTTCAATTCTAATAACATTCTTATTACTTGTGTTTTTGTGAGAAAGGTATTACGAAGTATAAAAGATGGTTCGGTGGTATGTTCTTGTAGAAATTTTCTTCGATACGGGTTTCTATATCGACACATATTCTGTGTGTTCAAGAATCGTGATATTAATGTTATTCCAAAGCAATACATTTTGAGGCGTTGGACAAGGGACATAATACCCTCCGACCTGAGAAGACAAAGAAACAGATATGTTGAAAAAAATTAACAATTAAAAGACTTACAAATGAAGGAAAGATGGGCACTTATGTAGAAAAATTGAAAATACTCTTGGATGAAATAAAAGCTGATATGCCGAATCCCCCTTCAAGAAATACAGGATATGTGATTGGTGGTATTTTTTCAATAACAAAACCAAAATCAAATTGCTGCGCAAAATCCAACAAAGGCTGTGAATAAAGGAGAACATTTGAAGAAAGGAGAACGTTTAAAGAGTGAAAGAGAAAAAGCACTTAAAGTTTGAAAGAACAAATTAAGGGTTTGTGGCTTTTGTAAAGAGAAAACAAACGAACATACCAAAACAACTTTTCCACTGAATCCAAAGGCAAAAAAAGGAAGGCGACACCAGTTATTGATGTTCAAATACTTCTAGAATTGTTTGATATTTGAATTCTTTTAGTTACTTAAATATTTGAATGCATCCTGTATTTCACCAAAAGTATAACTGTAGTTAGACATGTGATTCACTTTGGATCTCATGTGATTCACTCTGAATCACATGAGATTTAGAGTGAATCTCATGAGATTTAGAGTGAATCAATATGGATCACATCTGAATCTCATGAGATTCATTCTGAATATCATGAGATTTACTCTGAATCTCATGTGATTCATGTTTGAAGGCAGTCTAACAATTACTTTAATTGTTCTTTACTTAAAACTTGAACCAATGTGATTCTAGCTGAATCTCTATGAATCTTATGTGATTATTTTCAATACTTTGTGATTCAGTACCTCTCTCTTAAGATAGGTACTGCTATAATTAAATAAAAAACAACATAAAATGATACATTCCAAAAAACTGAACTAAACTGATATTACTATATCCACTAGTTAAAAAGTTCTACTATTCTTAGACTACTACACAACAAAAGAAACAGAGATACTGCAACACAACAAAAGTTCTATCATAATCTAACTACCGAAACTGCAACACAAGTTAGATGCAATCACGTTCCTCCCTTTTCTTGAATGCATTAACGATTATCGCCATCTTTTTAATAGGATCTCTTTTGTCAAACTCCTTTGCTAGTTCAAGCATCTTCCTGGCATGTACATTGATCTCATGCAACAATATCTTCGTGGTGAACTTAAATCTTAGTTACCTCAGCATATCACGCTGTAACTGTGACTCTACAGGAAGCCCACAATCCAAATTTGAAGCAGGTCCACCATCAAAAGTTTCCATATGGAGCATGGTGAAAATTCCACAATCATGAAAATTCTCCTTAGTCTTCCAATTTAGTTTTGGGATTGTATGCTTCACTCTAGAAACCTGAGTATGCCTAATGTGACCATACTGCTTCAAGTGCCGAGAAAACAACGTTTTCTACACCAAAACAAAAAATAAATGTGATATTGTGATATTGGCAAATCAAATGTGATATTATGTGAAAAAGAATTAAATGGAGATGATAAAATACTTACAAGAAGATCACAAACTTCTTTATATTTTGAATCATATGTTCCTAGACTGTTATCAAGTATAGTCATCGCGGTTGTTTTGGTAAGACTTAAGACAACCACATAAAAATGCTCGGACTTGCAAATTAGAAAAAACACCTGTTTTAAATAAAACAAAAAATTTAATATAATAATCAAAGTAAATCAGAGTGAATCTCATGAGATTAAGAGTGAATCTCATGAGATTCAGAGTGAATCACCTGAGATTCAGAGTGAATCTCATGAGATTAAGAGTGTATCTCATAAGATTTAGAGTGAATCAGATGTGGTTAAGAGTGAATTAGATGTGATTAAGAGTGAATCTCATTATTGTTTGAATCACATGAGAGATGATCTATGGAAACGTTATGCAATGAACTAAAGCCTATATCCGTCAAAAATCCTAAAATATCAACTCTTGAGTTTTTGATGGCAGAAAAAAGGGAAGAAGGAGTTGTCCTTGCATGAAAAGAAGGAAAACTCGAAAGATACTCTTCATGTGCAGCTTCTTCGGGCGTCAGCTGCTTCTCTTTCTTCTTACCTTTCTTTGGGACACTCTCCTCGTCAGATTCTTCTTTCTTGACCTTCTTTGTCAATTTTTTCTTACCCTTCTTGGGGATAATCTCCTCATCAGATTCTTCTTTCTCGACCTTCTTTGTCAATTTTTTCTTACCTTTATTTGGGACACTCTTTTCATCAGATTCGTGTTTCTTGACCTTTTTTTAAATTTACTAATTAGTCGCTTAATTTTTTTTGTATCAAGTTTCGAAGAATCTGAAGAATCTGAACCACTCCTCTTTCTCTTCAAACCAGCCTTAATCTTCAACTTCTTTCGCTTTCGATCAACTTCATCAGAAAAATAATCAACAACATCAGTCTCAAACTCGAAATCACATACATCTTTCTTTGAATTACCTTTCAATTTATTTTCTCTATCATCTTCCTTTGATAAAATCATTTTCCTTTTAACATTAACCTTAACTTTAACTTCTGGATTTTCTTTTTTGCTTCGACAACCTTAAAACTAGAATTTCTGATGAAATAACCTTCTACTTTGGATTAGGCTTAAACTTTTCCTTAACAACATCCGACACGATGTTTTTTGGCTTGTCCTTATCTTTACCAACAGCAGGCTTCTTACCCTTCCCAGCCAGCTTATTCTTCAAAGCACCTAACGCCTTATCTGCAACTACATTAATGTTCGACATGAGTTAGAAATGAGATCAGACATGACACTTTATATTAAAAATCACATGAGATCAGACAGGATCTCATGTGATTCACTATGAATCACATAAGATAAGACAGTATCTCATGTGATTCAGAGAGAATCACATGAGATTCACAGTAAATCACATGAGATTTAGAGTGAATCTCATGAGATTCAGAGTGAATCACATGAGATTCAGATTGAATCTTATGAGATTAAGAGTGAATCTCATGAGATTCAGAGTGAATCAGATGTGATTAAGAGTGAATCTCATTATTGTTTGAATCACATGAGATTCAAAGTGAATCACATGAGATCATACAGGATCTCATGTGATTAACTCTAAATCTCATGTGATTCATGTTTGAAGGCAGTCTAACCATATACCTACAACTACATTATTGTTCAATGCCTTATCTGCAACAACAGACAACACATTCTCCTTAACCACCTTATCTGCAACTACATTAATGTTGCCCTTAACCACATCAACCTTGTTCGCAACTACACTAGACGGATTATCTATAACTACACTAGACGCCTTAACACTCTTCTTTACAACCGCCACCTTAACACTCTCCTTTACAACCGACGCCTTAACATTCTTATCTAAAACCTTACTCATAACCTTTGGAATATCCTTCTTAACAACACTCTTAATAGCCGCAACAACTGGCGCCTTAACATCAGCCACAACAACCGGCTCAGTCTCCTTATCACTCTCCTTATCCTTAGAAAGCTCAGTCTTACGCTTATAATGCGCAACAACCGGCGCCTTAACACTCTTTTTTGCAACCGGTGCCTTAACACTCTCCGTTGCAACCGGCACCTTCTCAATAACAGGCACAACCACTACCGCGTTATTACTCTTATCTGAAACCTTAGAAACCTTTGGATTATCCTTCTCATCAACAGCTGACTTTTCACTCACAACAACCGAAACATTACTCTAACCAACCATACTCGTAACATCACTCTCCTTAACGACAGTCGACTTCTCAATAGACTTAACGACACTCTCCTTAACGACAATCGACTTTTCACTTACAACAGCCATAACCTTACTCTTACCAACCTTACTCTTACTGACAACATAATTTCCCTTCACAACAACCGCCTTTTCACTCTCCTTTCTAAATTCACCAGTTATAGGATTATATTGAGTCACCGGCTGTGGACTAAAAACCCTTTCACTCATCGGAAGCCACCTACTCTTAGGAGAATTACTTTTACCAGTAACCTTCGATTTCGAGTTAATAAGGGAAACACGATCAATCGCCTTAGCACCTAACATCAAACAAAAATTTATAAAAAATATCAGATGAGAAAACAACTAAAATCACATAGGATTTTGGTATGAATCACATGTGATTCATACCAACACTGAAATCACAAAAATAAGCAAAAGCTATTGAATAAGCACAAAATAAGCAAAAGCTATTGCATAAGCACCATACATCTACCAACAAAAAATCATCAACAAACGGATAAAATAAAACAAAACAAAACCTAAAAAATACTAAATAAAGCACCAAATAAACAAAAGCTAAAAAATAAGCTACATTTATGGCTTGTGTCCAAAATAAGCAACAATAAGAAACTAGTAATATCAAATAAGCATTAGATTAGAAAAATAAAACATAAAAAATCCTAAATAAGCACCAAATAAGCAAAAGAAATATATACGAGGAAGCTTATTCCGATGCTTATTTTCATCGAAATCAGACAACACATCTCATTTAGATAGCTTTATTTCATCGCGTATATCCATCTTATAAGATCGATTTTGATGAAATCGATTTAGATAGCCGTATTTCACAGTTAGGCTTTTGATTTGGAGTTAATTTGAAGGAAAGAAAAAGTTAAGGTTTTGATCGGATAAATTATTAAGTGTGTGTTTTTTTTTTGAAACCGTTGGGGAGAGAATGAAATGAGATGGAAAGTGTTGTTGGGGAGAAGAATGAAATTAAGTGAGACCGTTGGATTGGTATTGAAATCAATGGCTTAGATGGACAGTTTCGTTCTTTTTTTGGACCTCGTTCTTTAGGGAACTTTTCCCACAATGATTTATACCCAATACACAAAAATTAAAGATTTTCCTCCTCCTATACATAATTAAATCGTCCAATATACATATATACCCACTAACACACCTTTAACTTATTTTATTATAAAGCTTATCCAAAAGTTAACCATAAAACATAAAATCTAGTGTATTAAAATAAAGAAGCCACCAACAACTTTTCTTTTCTTTTTTTTCTTCCCATCACATGCCACCAACATGCTTCTTTCACTTGTCATTCTAATTTTGTCCCCCATTATTAAACATATAGGTGTTCTAAGGGTATAATTAGATATCAAACAAATTTGGGGTTTGATCTAAGTTTAGATTTATGTTTTTCATCTTTCTCATCCACTAAAGGTTCACACAAAAATCTCATACTTTCATTCTATTTACTTTAATACATACATATTTTTTATTTTGTTATATCACCAACTAGTAATTATTTTATAAAGTTTATAAAATAAATCAAGTTTATATATAAATGCAAGAAATACTTGTTCATGGTAAAATGATGTTTAAATAGATGATGAATAGTCGTTGATCGAATGATTTGAGATCGATGGTAGAGAATGGTGGAGAATTAGGTGGAGAAGATGGTGAAGACGGTGGTGAGATCGATGGTCATGGGTGTAGAAGATGGGGGAGAGGGTAGAGAAAAAGTAATATGTATGGAAAGAAAAAGAAATAAAGATTATATATGGTTTGGGTCAAAAGACAAAAATACCCCTAACAGTATAAAAAGAAGAGGGTGGAGAGAGGACACGGTGTTGTCTTACCCTTTTTATTATAATTTTTTTTTATTTTACCCCGACTATATATACTATATAAATATAATATATTATAATTATATGAAGATTAAATATAGTAAGGGATCCAGTAGATAATTAAATTAAAATAAGAAGTGGTGAGAAGTGAACAAAACCACAACATTTGAGATGCAAACGACTTATCATTAGATGCATATCTATTCATTAATTGCACCATATAGAGTTTCAAAAGTATAATTTAAATGTGTAGGAGGTGCAAATTGGATTTTCATTATTAAGGCACATGAAGAGGAACCAAAAAAAAAGAGAAACATGACATTCAATCTAAAATACTGTATTTCATCTACTTAAAAGCTTAAAAAACACATTATATTCATTATAAGCATCTAATATTATATATATGCATCTAATTATAGTCTGATGCATCTCGTATATGCGGTTATAGTTACTACTTATCTTTCTTAATTTAAAAGAAAATATTTTTTATTTGATCCTAACTCATATATAAATATGTCTAAAAATATAGATATAATATATATATAAATTATAAATAATATATATATATATATATATATATATATATATATATATATATATATATATAGGGATGGGTTCTAGGGAAAACCATATTTTGCTAGAAAACCCAGAAAACTCAGAAAATCAAACAGATGCCCTAAAAAAACCAAACAGATGCCCTAATGTTTTCAGACAAAAAATTGGTTTTTAGAAAAATATGGCCTTGATATAATGTCTGTAAAAAACTCAAAAACCAAACAGATGCCCTAATTTTTTCAGGCTATATAAATTTTTTTTTAGGGCATCTGTTTAGTTTTTTAGGGTATCTGTTTGGTTTTTTTGGGTTTTTACAGAGAATAAATTAATATGTGCTTAATTACACATATTTTATACCTAATAAAACGAGCCTAAATGACAAAAAACAGACAAAAAATACCCAAAATATGTTTGTTTTGCTTTGTATACTGTGCAGGTATCGAATATCGACAAAAGGACGAAAAACGAAGTCAAATCGGACAAAACCGAGCACGGATTTGAAAAGAGCTGAAAAGTCAAAAGTCATGGTCAAAAAGTCAACTGAAAGTCAACCCCGACAAAGTCAAAAAGTCAACCAAAAGAAGAAAACACAACTTGAGGGACCAAATTGCCAAATCAAAAGTTGTGTGTCATGGTGGAAAACTACAAGGACTGAAACTGAAATACTAGTAAAATATAACTTGAGGGGGGCAAAACTGCCAAACCCCTCAAGTTATATTAACCCAAGGACCTCCTATGTAATTACATATATAACTCTGAGGGGCCTTTTCTGCCAATTTCCTAAACTTGTATCACACAAGGACGAAAATTGCAAACCAAACAATAACTTTCAGGGACCAAAGCTGCCATTTTACCAAACATTACCCTGTCTCTCTCTCAAATACTAAACTCGCCATTATCACTGTTCAATTCCCCCCCTCACGTGTTTACCTTGGGCCAAGAAAAACCACCTTGTTATGGTGGTCGAACACCAAACGAACACCCTAAGGGTTGTTTGGTTTCGTTCAATAAAACAAGGAACAAACCGAAACCCTTTTGGGTTTGTGGGATCAGTCCAACAAACCAAAAGAGAGAGGGATGAGAGATTTAGGGTTTTTTCTTAAAACACCCATCATAATAATGAACCCTTGAATCCCTTTATATAGCCTCTATAACTTGAAGAAAAAAAAGCAATCCCACCTCCTTTCTTTTTCTTGGTTTTGCATATTAGTCCTTAATGTTTAACTTTTAAACATTAAACTAATATATTTATTTATCGTTTACTAAAAACACTAATTAAACATTGTTTAAGTATTTAATGTGTGTGTCCTCTTAGACTCGAATAAATAATTCAAACATATATTATTTACGATGGACATATTCTAACAGCTCCCACTTGGACATGTAAATAATATAATAACATTGGTAAGCGTCTAGCAACACGTCAATGCTCCCAAAATATTCGAGTATGGTTTCACAGGACATGAACAAATGATTTATGAATTTACAATCCCTTTGTTTCTGATACCGTTGTTAAATTAGATATGGATCAATGTCATTCCAATTTTAACCATTCTGTTTCTCATATATGAAGTAATCAAGATTACTAAAAATCAATAAGACATATCTACATGAGTTTTCAGGTACGACCATACACACATCTGATTATTTCTATGAGGGGCCCAGTGGTATCTTCTTCAACTATTGAATGAACAAATTCTTTATTGACTACAAGTGTCTCGTCATCATATGGCAAAAACCATTCTGACATAGCCCTTATTAGTTACCTTATTTAGGACAACTTAAACTATATCAAGAAGGAATATCCACATATGCTAAACCTACTTGCGTCTCAAGTCTAAGGATTTATGTAAATCAAATCACGTACAAGATTCACTTGATGACGTCGAACCATAAAGTGATATTCTTGTGGCGAGGAAATCCAATATTCATCTTATGAATATCATGTGAGTTTGGTGGACTCATCCTTAATATCTCTAATATCACCAATCACTCAGAATTGTCTTAGTTTAACAATATTCTCATATTGTTAATTGACAACGGATTAATTTAGAATAATACCATTTATTTTTCACGGATTTAAACATGCAAATATAGGACACAATTTAAGATATATTTATAACAGAATACCAAGTATCATTATCATAAAATAAATTGTTCAAACATCCCTTATCCAAATACTAAACACAGATCTACATGAAACTATTAGCTAAACGAAGTCCCATGCTCCTATCATGTTGAGTAAGCTTTGTATTAGATAAAGCCTTCGTAAAAAGATATGCTAGATTGTCATATGTGTGAACTTTAAGAAGATTACTTCTATGGTAGTGGCTGGCGCCCATCTGAACCCCCGGTTCGTTGGCAATAAGAAGTGCGGCTGAATCATTGCAAAACATCTTAATTAGTTCATTTATTTTTGGTACTATACCAAGTTTTGAAATAAACTTCCTAATCCAAACAGCTTCCATCTCTGCTTCTTAAGTAGCTATGTAATTCAGCTTATGTAGCAGACATTTCAGTAGTACTTCACTTGGAGCTTTTCTAGTCTACTGCGCTTCCGTTCAAAATGAAATGTATCCTGTCAGAGATTTCATATCATCTATATCAATCTCAAATCTAGTATTGCAATATCAATCAACTCGAAGTTCAGCTTCCGGAATTCCACTATAAACCAAGAACATATCTTTAGTGTTTCTTAAATACTTAAGAATGTTTTTCACAGCAGTCTAGTGAATTTCACCTCGATTCTATTGAAATCGGCTTGTTATATTTTGCGCGAATGCAACATCAGGTCTAGTGCATCTGACCGCATACACAATGGATCCTACAGCCGTAGCATAAGGTACATTTTTCGTGCGATTCACTCTTTAGGCGTTTGAGCACCTTGTGATTTGTTCAAGTCAAGTCTTTCTTACATGGGAATGGTACCACGTTTGGAATTATCCATTTTATATCTCTTTAAGATCTTATCCATGTAAGCATTTTGACTAAGTCCAATTAATCGCTTCGATCTATCTCTATAGATTTTGATTCCAAGAATAAATGCTGCTTTCCCTAAATCCTTCATAGCAAAACACTTTCCAAGATAATCTTTTACACTTTGTAAACTTGGTATGTGATTTCCCATGATGTTTATGTCATCAACATACAAGATGAGGAATGTAACATTACTTTTACTAGCCTTTTGATATACACATGGCTCATCAAGATTTTGAGTAAATCCAAACCTTTTGATTTCCTCATCAAATATTTTATTCCAGCTTCTTGATGCTTGCTTAAGACCATAAATGGATATTTGAAGCTTGCATACTTTTCTAGGATGATTAGGATCAACAAAACCTTCATGTTACACCATATAAATATCTTCATCAAGATAACCATTTAACAAGGCAGTTTTTACATCTGTTTGCCATATCTCATAATCATATAATGTTGCTATAGATATGAGAATTCTAACAGCTCTAATGTCAGCGACGGGTGAGAACATTTCTTTATAATCAACCTCGTAGAGTTGAGTATAACCCTTTTGCTACAAGACGAGCTTTATAGGTGTGTACAATACCATCCATGTCATTCTTTTTCTTAAAAATCCACTAACTCCCAACGGTTTTACAATTAGGAGGAAGATCGACCAGGACCCATACCATATTGTCCATCATGGATTGTATTTCCGCATTCATAGCATCGATCCACTTATTAGATTCAGAATCTAACATCGCAGCTTTATAGCTAGTGGGTTCATTAAGATCCCCTAGACTATGCTCCTCCATTTTTACATTTAGACTTAAACGATTTGGAGCTCGACATGTCCTTTCAGACATACGAATTGAAATATCTTCCTCTTGAGGTGGTTCAAAACCTTCAACCTCCATAGGAATTTCGCTAGTGATTTTAAAAGGTGATGTATATTCATCTTGAATTTTTCAAGATCTCTGGCCCTCCCACTGACTTCTTGAGTTATGAGATTTTTCTCAAAGAACGTAGCATACATCGTAACAACTATTTTGTTTCTAGGTGGAAAGTAGAAATAGTAACTCATTGTTTCCTTTGGGTATCCTATAAAGATACACTTAACAGATCTTTGTTGGAGTTTGTTAGGCGTATCCCGCTTCACAAGCGCCTCACATCCCCAGACCTTTAAGTAAGACAGATTAGGAACTTTTTCATACCATAGTTCATATGGATTCTTATCTACCTTCTTTGTTGGAATCATATTGAGAATGCGTGTTGCAGACTCTAGAGCATAATCCCAAAAGGATAAAGGCAGAGTTGTAAGATTCATCATAGATCGCACCATATCTAATAAAGTACGATTTCTCCTCTCAGACACTCCATTGTGTTGTGGTGTGTATAGAGGAGTAAGCTATTGAACAATTTTGTTAGCTTTTAGATAATCTTTAAACTCTTGGCTTATGTATTCGCTACCCCGATCTGATCGTATTGCCTTAATGGTCTTCCCGAGTTAATTTTCAACTTTATTTTTAAACACTTTGAACGTTTCAAAGACCTCATGTTTATGTTTAAGAAGATAAACATAACCATAACGACTATAATCATATGTGAATGTAATGAAGTAGATAGCACCTTGTCTTGACACATGTCTAAGTAGACCACATACGTCAGTATGTATTATTCCAAGAAGATCTTTTGCCCTTTTGTTACTATGAGGAACTGGTTTCTTTGTCATATTGCCAGATAAACAAGATTCACATTTATCAAAAGATTCATCATCCGTTGCTTTTAACAGCCCATCTTGTTGCAGCTGTTTAATACGTTTCTTGTTTATATAAGCAAGATGGCAGTGCCATAGATAAGTAGAGTCCAAGTTACGCTTGACTCTTTTGTTGCTAACATTATAAATACAATTAACGTTTTGGTACAAGATCATGCATATCAATTTCATAAATACCATTGCTGGGAATAGCATTAAATAAAACACATTGTTCTTAGAAACTAAAATTCCATAATCCGTAAAACATTGAACAAATCCATTGTCAACCAAACGAGAAACTAAAACAACACCTCTAGTAATAGTAGGTGCATAATGACAATTGTCTAAACAAATCACAAGGCCATTAGGCTAAACTAAGTCAAAACTTCTAATAGCTTCTACTTGTTTCAGCTTTTCTTACTCCTCCAAGACCATGTTTTGTGTTACAAATAAGAGTACCACAACTAGTGTCATACACCCAGGATTTAGTAGGAAAAGAAAATAATTCTATTATGAAGACATCTGAAGAACTGGCAGTGCCAACTTGCTTCTTCTTCTTAATCAACTCAGCAAGGTAAGCAGGACAATTCCTCTTACAATGACTCACCTCTTTGCAGTAGTGGCATGTGTCATTCTTAGCTGGGTGCTCTTTAGCAGAAGGCTTAGGGTTTTTAGGCTTAGGGATATAAACTTGTTTATCCTTTCCTTTGCCATTAGCTTACCCTTACCTTTAGCTTTAAACGATTTCTTATTGGATTTTTGGATTTTACCACCTTTAATCATCATTACTTATGGTGTTTCAGCCTTTTTAGGTAAACTCTTTTCAGACTCAATGAGCATAGCATGTAGTTCGCCAACTGTCTTCCCCGTGCTATGCTTATTGTAGTGAGGCCATTCAAAATTAAACCAACACTATGAAATGAAGCAACGAATGAACAACACATCTATTAGACAAGAAGAGTCTTTTTCGTTAAATCTACATTTTGATGAAGTGATTCACTCTCTTCGACAAGGGAACAACCATCAAGTGATAAATGAAAATACTATGCATCAAGTTAGTCATTAGGAAGACCGCACAAATATCATGAAAAAAGAGGAATGTTCTATTAGAATCTTTATGTGTTCAGATTCCGAGATATAGATATATGAGATTATAGAAAAGAATGAAACATCAACGTTTTACCTTTTGAAGAACCTCTTTATATACTTGTTTCATGTCAAGTTGGGGAGGATGTTGTTGATTTTACTACCACATACCATCCCACAAATATTCAAGAACCGATCTTTTCGCCAATCATGGATACAAAATTATAAGATTATGAGGATTTCTTTGTTCTTTCGAAAGAGGAGGAGGAGTCCTTAGATTCATTGGAAGAATAATTATCTTATGTTGAGCATGATGTTGAAGTCACCCATATCGATCTAAATCCACCCCAATCGCCATATGTAGTGATCAACCAAGTTTGTGAGGATAACTTAATTTTCAAAAATAAGAAAGAACAAGAAAGGTTTCATCATTTGAAGAAGAGAATCATGTGGTTAGGCGGTGTCACGAGACCTCACTTAGTAAACTCACCCATATCATTGTTACGCAAGTTCATAGGAAAGCACGAGCTTGAGTTCGTGAATTGAGACACTCTTTGTGCCATGGAACGAGGAAGTTTCAAGAAGTGTCAAACTCTACAAAGCTGGTTAATGTTACAAGTAAGAAACCTCAGGAAAAACATGTTCGCATTGCTTCAAACTAAAGAAAAAGGAAGATGAGTGTGTGGGTTTCTAATCATAGACATTTCTCAAATGTACAAGATGGCGGTGTTCTAGAAGTGTTAACAAATGGGAACGTGACATGGACCCGAAGGACACACTCATATCTAGGTATCTCGAAAGGTAAATGTTCAATCAAACCACCGTAGGATGCACAACAAGGAAGTTTGACTGGCTGAAGATGTTAAACTTAGCGCTAATCGTGAGTCAACCCGTGTTTGTTTTCTTTATTTTATCATTTTATTTATTTTGTCTAACGTTGTGGGTGTGTTAACTATAAACCCTCACGAGACTGCAACTCGTTCACACGGGCTACCGAGGGGTTTAAAGCCTTGTTGTATATGCTAAATGCAATCGTGATTCCTACAAAAGTGAGTTTTAGGGAACTTATTTTTATTGTCATTTTGTTTTCCATGTCATTTATTTTTAACCAAATTTGAACTTAAAGTTTACATTGGGGACAATGCATTGCTTTAAGTTGTGGAGGGGGTATTACTATATTTTACTTAGATATTATGGTTAAAAATGCGAAACAATGAAAATTTTAAAAAATTTTGTTCCCATTATTTAAGAATTTTTATGCTAATTTGGATGTGAGAAGTATCTTCTACACGTATTAGTTAAGTTTTGCATACTTCCGACTTAAAGATCTAACCATAATTGCTTTATCAGGTGAACCCACTTCTTTTATTTAAAGTTTTTGGTTGAATTAGTTTCTTTGAACCGTTCATAATGTTTCCATTTAATTAGTTCATGTGTAGATTTAGCTTTTGCATATAGAAGATCAAACCCTATATCAAGCTTCCCTAATTTACCTTTTTGCTTAGAAAGAAAAATAAAATATTTTGGCAAAATTATTTCTTATATGTGAATTGGACAGTGTACGACACTTTGAGAGATCTTTCAATTTTCAATTATGTGCCATCACTGGCTACGACACTTTATTTAAGGATTATATTGACTGTATAAGCTCTTTGAAATTAAAGGATTATACTATTGAGAATTTTGAGCCTTTGTTGACTGACACATTCTAATAAGCGTTATATTTCTTTTCATGAGTGACAGGCTTTCCATGTAATGTGATCTAGAATTCGCACTTAATTAGTCTCTTTAAGATTGCATTAATTATGTATGAACAACGCATTATGATTGCACTTAGGATCAACCTTGTTTTTACCCTATGTTTGTTATAATTACATTGACTTCATTGGTTATGTAATTACCCAACATCCTTATTGCATTTATTTTTAGTGCAAGATGCCCCTAGTACATTATTATGTGTGCATGTCTTTTCACGGTTCTCTTGATTTTCCAGTGGAGTCCAAAGTATTATTGAAGAACATTCTTTTACATCTCACTAAATGTTACATCCAAATCGCCCTAACATTCCCCAATGCAGTCGTTTTTAGTGCATTGTTGTGAAAACATATGTAAACTCTTAGTTAATTGTCTATTTAATTACATGGTTGCTAATTCGAGTGTATACATTTTTGAGATGATTGTAATTCATGGTTGGATTTTATATATATGAAGAATTAGGGAAGAACATCAATTTATTACCCCACGTACGTTAATTTCTAAGTACTCCACGTGTTGTAATCCTCTTAATTCGAGTCATTGGTATTATGTATAGAGTTAACTACATTTTTTGTCCTTGTGGTTTGTCGGATATAACGGTTTTCGTCTAATAGTTTAAAATGTAACAGATCTTGTCCATTTTTGGCCAACCTGTAACACTTTTGGTCCATTTTTGGACTAAACCTGTTATACCCGACAAACCACAAGGACCAAAAGTGGACCAAAATTGGACCAAAAGTGTTACGTTTTACCAAAAATGGACGAGATACGTTACATTTTAAACTATTGGACTAAAACTGTTATATGCAACAAACCACAAGGACCAAAAATGTAATTAACTCTTATGTATATGAGTTATGTCACAAAACTTATGTTTAGGGAGCTATTATAAATCCCTTATATTATGATGTATTATTTCAGTAGTGTATGAAAAAAAAAAGATGGAAAAGTTAAAAAAAGAGGAAAAGAAAGAAAAAAATATATACGGACTGTCCTGCTTATGTTTAAGTCAAGAAAGAGTCAAGAAAAGCAAAGAAAGTTTATTGTACAGTTTGTATCGTTATTTGTTATTTGTCAAGTCTTGGTTTAGCAACGCCTTGTATATGCATGTAATTACTTAGATAATTAACTTGCCACAGTAAAAATATCCCTTGTATCTCCTTAAACCATTTTTCCCGACCTTACACCTTACGTTACAACCCATTATAAGACCATTTGTGCATATGTAATCTTAAGTAGTGGTGAATGAGACTATTTTCATGCCTATGGAAAATCATCTCTTGAGGAACGACATTGAGTGAAACACATACCTCATTAAACACTTTGAGAGATGAGTGATTATCCTTGTGAGGGCCTCAATTCTAAGTTGCTTTATTCTCAATGCATATCATTCACTATTAGTTGCATATGATAGATATTATCTTTGTGCTTGTTATGTGCTTTGAAAATTCATATGGTTTAAATGATTTTTGTTAAATCATTTTTAGAGTCTTCCTCGAGACGAGTAAGAAGTAAGTTTGGGGGGTTTGATCGGCGCATTTCACATACACCTCACTATGCGTTAATTGTTTAATTTTACATTGTTATTATCCTTTAAATGAGTTACAAGGAAGTGTTTTGTGATTATGTAGGTTATGCATTAAATGTAGCTAAAATGTCGACTTGTGGCTAATGGTGAAAAGGCATGAAAAGTGACAAGAATTGAAGTAAAATATCGAAGAGTGAAAGATTTGGACACGTGCAATGTTTTTCTCATAATTTCTTCGTCCGAGCTCTGTTTTGGTGATTCAAAATGCCACAGAAAGAGAAAAAACATGTCTTTATTTTCATGTGACACACGAAAATCTGAAGTTACCTTCGTGATTATATCTGTTAGAAAGTACAGTTCGTGGTTATTGGGCTTTTTGCCTATTTTGGTTCACACTTGGTCCAAGTTGATGTTATTAACTAAAAAACAAGTACAAGAAGGTGTTGAGGCCCACTGGAGGTTCGTGGATTGCTTGGGAAAAACGAAAAGTGGGATATATAATCCCATACTCCCCATTCGACAAAATACAAGTCGTCCTAGGGATTATTCCACTGACGACATTGATAGTTGTTTGATTGTTTATTACTTCCTCCGTCCCTAAATAAATGTCCACTATTGACTTTCAAAGTCATTCTTCTTCAACTTTGACTTTAAATTATTTTGATTGTGTTATATTTTACTTGATGCAAAATATATGAATGGATTGAATTTTAAATGTATTTTCATTTGTATGATTTTTCATCAAGTATTATATAACACAAACAAAACAATTTAAGGTCAAAGTTGAAGAAGATTGAAGTGGACACTTATTTAAGGACGGAGAGAGTATATTTGATTGTTTTATATTAAATATGTGTATGAAATTACAAGTATATAAATTGGGCATATTTTGTAGTCTATGGATGCGGTACAAACAAACTTTATTGAAATACGAGGGGTGATTAGTAGTAGAAATAAGGTAACTCCTTTTCCTTGTGAAGGGAGAACAGTTAAACAATGTTTATGATGATCTCAGAGCTTTTTGGTACTTCACTTGCTATGTTTATCTTCTACATGTATATGTATTTGTTTTTCCAGTTCTATATGCCACTTTCTAAACCTTTTCCATTTATGGCCTGTATGCAATTTTATTAACTATTTTATTATTATTTCGTCTGAACTAGTCTTAGTATCTTCATTAATGTCACGGCATGTGTATGCCTCTTTGTTAACACTGATTCACTAATGGTATATGTAGGTCTGCAAGTCACGAGCAAGGTGGAGAATTGATAGTATATGTCAGCCCCCTGTACTCCAGCGAGTGTATGTCAAAAAATGCTTCGCTGTAAGTAACTTTCTCGCAGCAGGATAAGTACATGAGTGTACCAGTATAGTACTTTGTTGTGGATACCAAACGTCAAGTAGTGAACAAGAAAAGCTGGCTTATTTGTGGAACAAATACGAAAGTCATACTAAAGAAGCATACCTTATGAAACTAGGTATACATATTGTTCATTTATTTAAAATGTGATTACCAAAACTATTTTATTGCAGATATCTGTTTGGCCTGTTACGTTTTTACATAAAATAATATCTTTTTCTTGACCCACTAAAGATAAAACATGCCCCAAATCTATTTTAACGAGATTGATTTAACATAGCTAAATTTCACAATTTTTCTTTTTATCAGGCAAGGCTACTGGGTATACTGCTCAAGCATCTTTTGAATGTGCTCAAGTAAGATTTTCACACTTTTATCTTAATTTTTACCCTTACTGTACTTTATCATCATCAATAATCTGCATTGAGAGATAAATGTTATTTTCTTATCAACTTAGTGTAGAGGACTGGTCAGTAAGTATGAAATTTCTCGCTACGAGAAATTACGCCCCAATTGTTAGGTAGATAAGCAGCCCAATCGAAATCCCCTTCCCCTCCCGCCGCGAAAAGCATAGTGCCACCATGTTCATTATCTGAACCACAACATGTGTAAACCACCTGTGTGAACCAGGCGGTTCACACGTTCGGACACCCTTAAGGCAAATATACCAAAGCTGTGTCTCCATACCCCGCTCACTCCCGCATTCTCAAAAACTTCACGACTTAACTCCATTCCCGTAAGTCCCCTGGCTTCAAGCAGAGAACTGTACATCTCAGCGTATCCCGTCAATTTGGCATGGTCTGTGGTTGTATGTCACGTTCGCCCAATTCATATAATGTTTTCCCATCGTGAATACGTCATATTTTCTGTGAAACCAACTAAAACATTAACCAAGACCATGAATATACAATCTTACGAACCCTCTATATCTCTTGTGATTAACCTCTCACAAAATCATTGATAAACGTACGCCAGTTGGTGATACCTGTGGTATCACCGATTGGCGTACGTTTATCAACGGTTTTGTAAGAGAGGTTAATTACAAGATATATATATATATATAGAGGATTCGTAAGGTTGTATATTCATGTGCTTGGTCAATGTTTTAGTTGGTTTTACAGAAAATATGACGTTTATTTAGTCGCTATTTACGATGAAACATTATATGAATTGGGCGAACGTGATATACAACCACAACCACAACCACGTTGGTTGGACCATGTCAAATTGACGGGATACACCGAGAGGTACAGTTCTCTACTTGGAGCCAGGGACACGGAGTTTAAGTCGTGAAGTTTTTGAGAATGCGGCAATTCGTGTTATCAGTGAGCGGGGCATGGAGAGACAGCTTTGGTATATTTGCCCTAATGGTTTCCGAACCTGCCTGGTTCACGTGCTTTACACATGTTGTGGGTAAGATAAATGGAACATGGTGACACCATGCTTCTAGCGGAGGAAGGGGAATTGGATTTGGATGGGGTTGCTTATCAACCTAACAATTGGGGTTTGTACGAGAAGTTTCATACTTACTATAAGCCAGAGCCAAGTCCTCTACACCCCCTATACATTATGTGGTGCCAGAGAGATGGAAACAAACCCAACCGCAGCCCCGCCATTTGAGGAGAAAAAACAAAATAACCGAAAATCAAAACCGAACCGAATTTGCCAAAACCAAACTGAACCGAACAACAAATTCGGTTTTCGGGTTGGATATTGGTTTGGAAATCAAGACCGAAAACCGAATTTATATAAATAAATATATCTTTTATATATTCATGTATAAAAAATACCACTAAATTTTATCCTAATATAGAAAAATATTTTTATGCTTGAAATAATTTCTTTTTGCTAAATATCTATGTAATTATTATTTTTTAATTTCGGTTCGGTTTTCGAATTGACAAAAAATTTTTAATCGAACCAAGTTAACCGAACAACCCGATAACCGAACCGATCAACACCCTAGCCTTATGAAATACCCAGCCCATTTACTCCGGCCCAAAAAGTAACCCTAGAACCTCTTATGTTGTGATTCATTTCATACACCTGTCGCCTCACACAGATATTTTCATTTCTATGGAAGAAGACACTTGCGGCTCCGACCCATCACGCCGCGGTGTGCCGCACCGTCTTTCTTCGTGGACTTATGCAGCGCCCCAATTGACAAACCTCTATCGAGACAACAAGCGCGTGACACCGATCCATTATATTTTTGGCGTCACAAAGCATGCAGACTTTATGGTGGAATTTGTGCAAAATGCCGGTATAGATAGATTAACAGGGTATATAAGGGTGTTTATTCATCTTAATGATTATGATGTATTTAGCTGGCTTTTCTGAAAGTTTGATGTTTATTTGATAGCGGTGAAAGTTGGAGAGAATTTGTATGAGTTGGGGAATCAAGTCATTTGGCTAAATACAGGAAGAATAAATCGTTGGTTACAACACGCAAGTTAAACCAAGTATGGGGAGACCTATAGGGAATTGCTCAACGGGGAAAAGATTGTGGGGACTATTTTGAGCAAGAAAGCTTTTGAGATTGTGGCACGTGAGGTTATTAGACATCTGAGACAACTATATTTTTGGAGACATAGCTTTGGTATAACGGCTCTGATCGCTTTAAGCATTACAACGGGGAAAAAATATTTTAGTCTCATTCTCAAAGTTTTCAACTAGCCCATCTTTGAAATGCTTAAAGAGAACCGTCAAAGACGTAATTCCAAAGCTATCTTTCCAAAAAATGGTTGTTTCGGATGTCCAATAACCTCACGTGCCGCATTTTCAAAATCTTTCTTGCTCAAAATAGTCGCCACAATCTTTTGCCCGTTGAGTTATTCGCTATAGGTCTCCTCCCCATACCTGGTTAAAGTTGCATGTTGCAACCAACGATTTATTCTTCATGTATGTGGACACACGTTTTGATTCCCCAACTCATACAAATAATCTCCAACTTTCACCGCTATCAAATAAATATCAAACTTTCGGAAAATCTTGCAAAATATAGGATGATTATCAAGATGAATAAACACCCTTATATACTATGTAAATCTATCTATACCAGTATTTTGCACAAATTTCACCTTAAAGTCGACATGCTTTGTGACACCAAAAATATAATGCATCGGTGTCACACGCTTGTTGTCTCGATAAAGGTTTGTCAATTGTTTCGCTGCATATTTCCACAGAGAAGGACGGTGCGGCATAACGCGGCGTAATGGGTTGTAGTCAACAGTGTGGTCGTCCATAGAAATGAAAATATCTGTGTGATTTGAGAGGAATGACAAAAGTGTATGATGAGTGTAGGCGTATGAAAAGAATCGCAACATACGCATACTACTATCAAGATAAAGCATTCTAGATAAATAGCATAATGCCAATCTCAATAAAAGGTCTCTTTCGATAAAAAAAACTGAGTTAATTGCATTTTTGGTCCCTGTGGTATAGCCAAATTGCAGGTTTGAGACCCTAACTTTTGAAATTGCAGTGATGGTCCCTACTTTCAAGTTTCCGTTGCAAATTTGGTCCCGGGCCGGGACAAAACCTGCAATTTGGCCAAACCACAGAGACCTAAAATGCAACCCAAAAGGACCAAACCTGCAACCCAAACTTGAAAATAGGGACCATCACTGCAATTTCGAAAGTTAGAGTCTAAAACCTACAATTTGGCCATACTGCAAGGACCAAAAATGCAATTTACTAAAAAAAACTATTTAGCCATTTACCTGTATTATCAACATAAAAAATTGGTAAATTCAATGGAACGAGTTTAAACCCGTAAATCGCAAAATTTCTCATGGCAATTTAAGAAATTAATACACGAGCATTTAAAATATATTAACAGACATATCCCCATTATCAAATCGATATTAACCTAAAACACACTAAATTAAAAACACCCAAATCTATCATAAAAGAAACCCTAGACTAGGAACCGGAGCGAATAAGCATGTTAAAATTCACGGGTTGTAATCAGAACCCGTCTACCAAGTCAAATTAATAACATATACCAACAAACTGGCCTAGATAAAATAACGCGACCAAGATAAAATATTATATATAAACAGTTTACCGGTTGTGAGTTTTCTTTTTCAAGCGGCTTGAGAGATTTTGTTAGGTTAAAGGGATATATGATCGAACCATCGATATCCCCACGTAACCGACTTAAGAAGGCTTTCTTTCTCTTTTGTCCCTTTAACGTTTTAGAATATATATTATTTGCTTAACAAATTAAAACGTGAGTAAATTGCATGAATCGTAAAATTGCATGTTTTGTCCAAATTTTACAAAAGTGCAAAGATCCTTCATGTGAGAAAATCTTTGGTACATGTATCGTCTTAATGGTTGCTCAGGATCGGCCGAAACCAAACCGGACCGAAATCGACCGTGGCAAAAACACCTGACCAAAATGGTTCGGTCCGGTCTAACATCGGACCGGACCGGAACGATGATCGAAAATTAGGCAAAAGGATAGACCGATGACCAGACCGAAAATATGTTCGGTCTGCTCCGGTCGGTCCGAATTATCGGTCTGGTCTACGGTTCGTGTTGCTCACCCTTAATCGTCTATATTGTGACGATATTTGCACCAAAAGTTTCTCTACATGACGATCTGTGCATTTTCAAACTATTTGACATGAAACCTGCTATTTGGCCAAATTTAGAGACAATTTATGCAATTTACTCTTAGAATGTACTGCTAGAATAAAGTCATTTTGAATAGCATTAATTTGTTTAATACCACGGGACTTATCCCACCATTTATCCAAAAATAAACAGCATTTTAATATTTCAATTTTTTCTTATAATTAAAATATCTCATAAAACATTGATTATTAAAAAAAGTATACCGTCACGACCATCATTTAGTTATATTTTTATAGATCAACTCTTTGTTATACTTTTAATTTTCACAACAAAAAATTCTCGTTTATATTTATGCAATTTCACATGGGACAGATCTCAGCACGAATCTGTGGATTCATGTGTTGCTTAAAGGACGTTTTCTTGCTTATTTAGGTAACTCACTTGACCACATTCAAACCAATCTTTTGCAATGCAACAAAACACATTCTATGTCTTTCAAACTGCTTCTAAACCTCTTTGTTGGAAGAACATTTACATGTAATGATGCACTAAAACAAGCTTAAGGCTCTTTATCACATTCATCCATGCAAAGCATGCTAGCATGTGAAGATCCATCACAAACAAGTTTAAAACACTTGTCATCTTCATATATTGGAAGTTTTTTATCAAGATCATACATATCAAGCTTATAGTTTTTAATGTCTAGATTAGACATTCATATCCACTAGACAATCATATTTTGTATGACCATTAAACAATATCATGTATCACTATGATACTACATCATGTATCACAAACTATATTCTAAACTAGAGGTTAATTTGGGTTTCTTTTAAGCCTTAAAATAAATAGGTAATAGGTTTGGTGTGTTTGGGACATAAAACACAACGTGTTTGGTTGTACCTGAAAAAGAACTCGATATCTAGCTTGGTAAACATGTAAAAAGACGTAAAGTTTTCTCTGCCAAAAAAAGAGTTTGTTGAATTAGTGAAGTAACGCTTGAGTAGGGAACTCGGGGAGTAGAGTCGGGCGAACATAAGCATTGTGCCTAACTACTATATATCATAGTGTGCTTTCTTTTACTTATTGTCTTGTGTTCATACTTGCATTATGTTAATATGTTTTCTTTCATTTCCCTGATTATTATTAGTGTCGAATCATTATTGTTAGTTATCATATAGAATAACACTTGATCGATTATTTGATAAAAGTTTTATAAAAGAGCGTATATATCCCCTCTACGTTTTCAGATGTAGCTTTGAGCCAATTAAATATATTTAGTAATTCTTTTTTTTACCAAGACATACTTTGTGATTTGGGTAATAGACTCGTAATAAATTTATAGGTGAAAAGTAAATGGGAAATTAGTGATATTAATGTAGCTAAGAGTAAATTCTGAAACATTGAAAATCAATACGAATTGTACAGGCCAGTATATATAATTGCATGAAAGGTGAAAATAAATAGGTAGAGTATTACAAGTTTACAAGTTTACATGCTAGTATGTTATGTCAATGCACACAGTAAAATTTATGGAAATAATATGAGAGTTGTTTTTATTTTTTACGATAAAGTCGTTAAAGGCTCGAACATGAAAAAAAAGATGACATAAATATGAGAGTTTCAATTGTATATTATGACAAACGACACAAAAAATTATTGCAATCCTTTTGGCAAGAGGTATTTTTGGCATGCGGTGTAACCTTGTGTAACATATCAATGTTATTGCTAATGTTCAACGTAAAATCGTTCTACTTGACCTTTTATTAGAAACATTTTACTGTTTATGTGATAGTGTAGACAAGAACACTTCCGATTACAGTAGTATACAGTTTCAAAAATAATTGTCGACTATGTAAGATCAAGTAATTAAGATTGGCTCCAAAGAAATTTGATATGAAAAATAAAATGGTAGGAGAGTTATTGTACCTTGCGCTTGCTCGAGTGTGGAATCCAACATTAATAGAAGTACCACCACACAAAACCCGAGCTCTGGAACTGTAGACACCATCATTTTACACAAAGTATTTAGAAGGAGAGGTATTCAAACGGTCTGCAAGCTAGCCAGGGTAAGATGGAAACTTGCCAAAAGTGACACACTTCTATTAGTAAGGGACACCACCTCTTTCCAGTATAATACTTTATATTTTCGGGACAATGTGATTGCTAGTTAATGGACACCATGCTATGCCGCCTCCTTTTATACCCGGTTAGATATGATGACGATGATGATGGCGGTTATGGTGAGGAGAACGACGTACTAGAACACCATGCTATGCCGCCTCCTAAAAAATTTGATTTTGGTTTCTATTTTCGTCACTTTCTACACAGCAGTGGTAAAAAGGGGATATCTCATTCATTAAGCGTTGGATCTTAACGAAATTTTTATTGAAGTTTCTTTACTCATAAAGGCATATTCTTATAGGAGGGGTCTTCAATCCGAGCTTTTAATTGAAAGATATAAATTTTTGAATTCTGCTACAGAAAAGGTAAAGTTGGTATGGTTTTACTTGTCTTTCATCATTGTTTTTAATAGTGTTCTTGTTATTGTTATTGAAAGTTTTTCTTTGAACACTTGGGTTTTAAAGAGAAGGTATTAAGGAATGAAGATGATAAAGAAGTTTGTGAAAATTAGGGTTTTAATTCTTAAATTATTTTTTTACGGAAACCCTAATTTCTAAAAACCTCAAAAGTTGATGATGAATACAAAGTGTAATCACAGTAAAGGTGATATGAAAGTGAAAGCTAAGAGTTCGAGTTCAGGTTCTTATGAAAAGTTTATTGAAGTGGTTATCATGTTAATACTGATTGGAAGTCACTACTGCTTCATACATGGTTACTACTGCTCTACAAAAGTTAATACTACTAGTTAGTAGTTAATACTACTATTTAGTAGTTAATACTACTAGTTAGTAGTTAATACTGGTAGTGTATTTTTACTACCGCTCAACCATTTTAATGTTGTTCTTCATTGTTACTACTGCTTGGTATCGATTACTACTCTATGTCATTTTTAGTGCTGCTCTTCATGGATGGTACGACATGGTATTCGTTACTACTGTTGGTTAGTTATTCGTACAGTTCTTATGGTTGATTCTATTATTTTTGATCAAGAGATGGTTAACATATTGGTTTCAAGAAGAGAATAAGATAAAGTGTTTAACCATTTAGATATGTTAAATGCACCACTTAAGGGAAAGGTTTTCACTTGTGCAAAACAAGTTAAACTTTGTTACTACTGCTTATTCATTATTACTATTGCTAGTTTAAGTTTCTACTGCTTAAATTCATTATTCTTATTATGCGTCATGGAGGGTAATTTGAGATATTGAAAAGCTTGGATTAAAAGTTAATATATGATTTGTAGTTGTAAAGATTAAAGTTGCATATGTTCATAGTCTCCTAATAGATAATGACAAAAATGGGAAGATGTTACAGAGATGATATGATATAATTTACAACTTATCAAGTGTGGTGACATGACATGGAACAAGAATTGAAGGTTTTATTGTGTTGAAGAAGTATCAACTTGTTCATGGAGATCTCAACATTAGTAGAAGTTCATGGAGATCTTAAATTAAAGGAAAGTTTAAAGTTGTACAAGATGTTCAAGTGCTCAAGTTGAAGACAAAGCTTATTATTAAATAAAGGAAGATTGTTGAAGATTAAGCTACTATAGATCATGTTGGAATAGGTTTACTTGTTTGTTTTGTTATAATCAAATAGGGAAAGATTGTTAGGATTTATTGATTTGGTGATAGAAAAGGAAACAAGATATGATATAAAAGGAAACAAGATCGACATCAAAAATTCTAGAAGACTTGATTGAGAAGATAAAGATAAAGATTTGGAAAGATTTAGTTTCCTAATACAATTATGTTTCTTTTGTAAGTCTAGATAGACTATATATATAAAGAGATCTCTAGACATAGTTTGTATTTTTAAGGTGTTCTAATCATGTTTTAGGAAAACACCAACGATCCCACCACTTGAGATCGTTTCCCTTTTGTACGATCTACATGAGATCATTTTAGCCCTAAGATCAAAGGTGTCTTTGATCCCTGTTATAGTTAGGTAACACGTTCTATCATGATCAAATAGAATTGGCACTTGTACGAATGTAAAACATTGTAAATAACATTGTTCTTTGTTTAAATTCCATTGCGCATAAACAAAACTTTGTTATTATAGAACCTAGATGAGTTTTATATGATCTTCGCATCAGTGATTCCAGCCTTGTGTGTCATTGGTCTTGAGATGTTGAGCTTCTTTTGGTAGCTTTCGATACCAAGTTGAAGATCTTCCATTCTCTTCTGGATTACAATACATCTTGTGAACATACGTAACGATGCAGCCAAGTGCACAGTGACATCACCTATGAGATTGATGAGTCTGTTCAAAACAAAGAGGATCAACATATCCTTGATGTCATGTAGACGAAGTCATTGAAAGTCGCCTTCCATGAACTTGTACAATTACTGATCAGATCTTCGAACTTCAATCCTCAAGATGACCATAACCATACCATTCTTTAACTTTGACATATGTCACTACCAGAATTCTTTTGGTGGAGTACACATCGTGTTTAGACACCCTGTTACTAGCATATCCATAGAAAGATTGTCTTTTAGTTCCCCAGCGTGATATGCCTAAGAGAGCATGTCTGTCATAAGCTACTTTTACGAGACTTCACAAGTTGGGTACCATGTCTTCAATTCTAGGTAAGTCATACTTGACAACCTTTGTCTTGGTCAAAGAAGTCGTGTATGTTCTGTCGGTGCTTCCTCCTTGCAAGTATGACAAGTCATTATTGAACAAGTAGTCAACCGAGATGATTTGACGATTTCCTGACATAACCAGAGGTAGTGGTTTGCTCAAGTCGAATGGATATCTATCACCTTTAGGCTTGTTCCAGTCTAGTTGATCAGACAGTGCCTTTTAACATTCTTCTATATTATAATCGATCTCGACAAAACTTCTACAAGTACCTTTGAGAATGTTGTAAGCCGGTCCTTCCACAATGTCTTGTATGAGTTCACTAATCTGCAGGCGGTTCATGACAAATACGCCGAAGTCTATCAGAGTGCTCATTAAATCATCGAATGCTCTTGAAGATATTTATGCTTTTGAAAGGTCACTAAGCCATTTTTTAGTGGGGTTATTCTCAACTGATTTACCTTTATTCCACTCAGGATCTGGAGTAGGTGGTCTTTCTAGTTTCTTGAACCAATCCTTTAGATCAACATTGATAACGGGTGGTTAATCATTGTTACCCGTGTCTTCTCTAAGATTTTGTGGCCCTTGAGTATCTCCAGCCTCACACACTGTCTCCTCTACTTGTGCAGACTTGCTAGTAGATTTTGGTTGAGATTTGGATGTTCCTTTAGAAGATTCAGTTGACTTAGCCTTCTTAGATGGTTTAGTGTCTTTGCTTGTTTTCTGTCTCTTTAATCCTTGGTCTGATCTAGCAGAAGGGCCTTCATCTTTATCAGTGTCATCTTGTTTCCTGTTCTTTTATTCATCAGTACACATTTTTCCATAGCATCTTTATCCTCAAGGATTGACTCCATAAGAGCATGATATTGAGCTCTGTGCTTCGGAATTTTATTGAATGACTTGGTTTTAGTCATTGTTTTAAAAAAAATAGTTTTCTGATCGAATTCTTCAATTAAAGTGGTATTAGATGAGGTGATAGTTTCTTTCGGCACTTGTTGCTTTCTTGCATGCTCTATCTTGATTTCTCGGATGTCTTTAATACTTTTTGAGGTACTTATTGCTGTCTGAGTCTCTCTACAATCTCAGCTGGAATATAGTGTTCCTTAATGATGTCTGTATAGTTTCTTCGAAGCACCTTATGCAAAGCATCATCCAGACTTGATCCAAGGTACTCTTTTACAACATTTCTAGCTTCAGATTTGATTGTTGAAATAACTTTTGTAGAGTTATCAACATCTTTGATCTCTTTTACATCCTTCTCTAAATCAACAGTTATCTGATGAAGAGCATTAAGGGTTTCAGAGTTAGGAACAACAGTGGTTGAGGTTGTAGCTTGAGTTGTTGTTGGTGTTGCGATTGGTGCGATTTGTTGAATTGCAGGGTTGAGAGAGGAAAAAAGTGAAGAAATGGTTGGTCCTGGAGTAGTTGTAACTGTTTCAGATTGATTGATGACATTTTGTTTAGGGATTACAAAGACAGGGATCGTGAGAAGTGATGAGGTATGTGGAACTTCATTTTGAACATTAATATCCAACATAGAAACAACTTCAGTGTCGGTCGGAGGAATGTTATCAAAGTTAAGAAATTTAGCAGCATAGCCAGATGAGATAGAAGAACTTGGTAGAGGAACTTCCGTCTTTTGTGTTGCATGAGCATCATCCTTGACTTGATTACCTGCACCCTCTTGATTAACGTTCACATGACCAGCAATAGACATCTCTTCATCATCTTTCTCTTTGTCAGCAGGCTTAACATCTGTCAAACTAACGTTGACATCACCATATAGCTCTTCATTGATCCCTTCATAATCTTCCTCAGTTACATCATTTATTTCATCATTTGATTCATCATCAGTTGGAACATAATCTTTAAGAGTATGTATAAACTCATCATCTTATGTTTCTTCATCATCATCACTTGTTTTAGGATTATCAGTCTTAGTCTGTTCATCATCAGACTTTGTTCTTTCATCATTACTTTGTTGATCATCTGCATCTTCATCTCCACTGTCACCCTAAGATTCATACTCGCTTTTAGAAGAATCAACTTTGGACACATAGGAAACCCTTGTTTTAAACCAGATCCTTTACTTGTGTCAATTGACTTACCTTTTAGCTCAACAAGAACCTTTGTTTTGAAATTAGCTCCCTCAGTTGAGCCACATGCTTGATAAATGTTTGTTTCTCGTTTGCTTTTTTTGAAAGCCTTCTTCAATTGAGCATCGGATATCAATTCAAGTCCCTTGCTTCTTTTAGCCTTAGCTGGTGCCTTCTTCTTTGACACAAACACATTAAGAGTGTCTTGGATTTAAACACCAGCAGTCTGTCTTTTAGCAGCGGGTTTCTTGACATATTGTCTGCATGTTCGGCAACATCAACAAAAGCTTTCTTTTTAGATAGAGAAGCAAGTTTCTTTAATTTCCTTTCCATCTTGGGTGATGCTGCACCAGTGACATATGCAAGATAGGTCTTGTAGGTAGGAGAGTCCCACATCTGCTGATTAGGCATCTTGTTAGGAAGTAATGCTCCATATACTTAGAAGTCATCAGACCTGGAGACAAATCTCATAGGACCCAAAAGGCTGTCATCGTGAGCAGTATGCATAAACATTTTGTTCCTCATCATAATTGACTTATCTCTTGAGATGAAATGATGAATGATAGCATTTTTCAATCTGGGATAGTACATATTTTCTTGCTTTTTGTGGTCTCTGTTCTCTATTTGAAATGTGAACTCTTCCTAGAGAAGTTCAACAAAGTCAACAATCTTCTTATAGAACATCCCCTATAAATTTAAGCTCTTAAAAGTCAGAGCTTGTCAAGACTTGTAATTTTCCCTGATAAGCACTTGTTGATGATTGTAATAAAGGTTCTCCTTGGTTGGTACATATGATCAACAACCACTTTAGTGATAGATTTAATGTCTCATTTGTGTCCAAGTTCCTTAATAAAGGAGACAATTTCTTCATCTGAAGGGAGTTCATCAAAGTCTTGACTCAATATTCTAGGGCAGATCTGGAAGATCTCTCTAAACACATCCAAATCAATTTTGTACCTTTTCTTATCAATCTTGAATCGGTAAGTTATTGAGTCTTTCTTGTTGATGGTGAACAAAAACTATTGCATATATAACTTTGGAACATCTGCAGAGATAAGGAAAGCAGGATAGCAAGTGATGAGTGCAAGAGCGTCCAAGACAATTGATAGGTGGGTTGTTTTTGAGTGTTTGTTGGATGAATTCTCATGTTGCAATTGCCAATCTTGACTCATTTCTCAAGTGGTACCAAGACATTGTTAAGAGCAACTTGTTGAGCGGCAGTAGTAGTCATGGTTCTGCTAAGATTTGTCAAATACAGTTTATATTCACACAATCAGATATGTATTTTACTGAGTGACAATTTGGTTTATGAAGATTGATTTGAGATGCAAGATGTGATTTTAACTAGGGATCAGGTATTTATCAGGCAAGAAATTAAGATACATGACAAAGAACAAAGGTTAGAAAGTCAACTTAGAAGGTTAAGAAACTAACAATTGGTCAAATATGGTTAACTATGCACCTCAGATAGAATACTAAGGAATGAAATACCCTAAACAAGTAAAAATTTTGTGGTATAATTCACCTAGTGTTATATGCATGTATAATTCGCCCAATTACAATATCTGTGTATAATTCCCCTATAGTAATTGTATAATTCGCCTAGTTATATCATTTATGTATAATTCGCCTAGTTCAACTGTATAATTCGCCTAGTTATATCATTGGAGTATTATTCGCCTAGTTTAATTGTATAATTCACCCAATACAAGTTTATGTATAATTAGCCAAGTACAAGTTGTACCTATAATTTTCCCAGTGCAAGTTATACGTATAATTCGCCTAGTGCTAATTTTTTTAAAACACAACCTTCAAATTTCAAGCATCTAAATCATTTAACCATGTACCTTAGCAACCATAAATAACATATTAATCATTTATAACATGAATTAACCACAAACATCTCATGTTCGAGCTAAACGAACCGTTAAAACCCAAGTATATCAAGTTTTGATGTTAAATCTTGTTTTAGCACACACAAACATTCACAAGGATTAAAGAAACTCAAATGACCACAAACCTATGAACTTTTTCAAGTTCTAGGCGCACTTTTACCCAATTTTTGCATCAAAGAATCTCACGTAACACATCCATATGTTAACTTCATCAAAAACTATTTTAGACTAGTGTTTTCTACCCCTTAAGCATCAAAACCCCCAATCAATTCATGTTTTGAACCACTTTTGATTTTGAAGAACCCTAGACCAAGTTCTATGGTGTTCGAGCAAAATTTAGTGATTCTATCTAATTCCTTTTGATTATGAGTTGTTTAAGATGTAAGTAACATATTTGTAGTTTACCTTAAGGATTTAAATTTACAAGTTGAGTGTGTTCTTGAGTGGGATGATTTCAAGGAGAAAGAAAAAAAATGGGTGTGTTTGGTTTGTAACTAAATGACAAGCGGGTTAGGGGGTGTTTGTATTTGAAAACTTTGAGATTTTGACACATTCACCTCCTTTTGTTTCACAACTTTTTCATTTTCCTTGTATAGCTTTTCCTAAGGCATAATGAAGTTTCATTTTTGGCATTAATAGTCCCTAAATGTTTTTATTAAACTAAGCTACGCCCTAAGATTTGCTATCAAGTCCCCAAAGGCATAAACACATAACATATAAAGCTCAAATGAGTTAGAATTAATTAACTCCTCTTTAAATATTAATCCGCTATTGTTTAAAACATTTTTCCATTTATCCCTTGACGAATTTTGAAGAAGATAATTTGACACATTCTTTCCCTCAAATAATGACCCGTTTTCTATTTAAAGAGTTGTAATCGTTATTTGATGGTTCGAATTATCTTAGAAAATGAATTTTTGTTGAAACCGAAAAATGATTATATGTTATATTGAAAATCAACACCATGAAAATAAGATTTCTCTTATTTTGACAAAGAATTGCACTAACACGTACATTAATTTGTATAAAGGAAGCACGGGTTGTATTGCAAAGTAAACAAAAGCCTTTGCATAGTCATAAAGTAGACCATGCCTATTAAGGCCTAAATTATACATGTTTTAGCGGAGTTATTTATTTATATTTAAGCGTTTCTCATGAATTTCAAAACTTAATAGCATAAATTATGTCCAAGTTCACTTGAAGTATTCCTAAGCTCAAAAGAAACAAAACTCAAGTGTTTACAGTTATTGAAGAGCAAGATAGAAGAAAAAGAAAGGACTAAAGCTGAAAAAGACCCAAGTACGCCGCACTTACCCTTTGTGCGCCGCACTTCCCATCGAGTCCAATTAAATAAAGACTACATTTAATTACCAAGTACGCCGCATAATATTTCCTGTGCGCGGCACTTCCTATCAGCCTATGAAGAATAATTAAATAGAATTAAATACACCTCGTATTTACACCATAAGTGCGCCGCACAATCATTCTTGTGCGCCGCACTTCGACCCAAAATGAGCCTATAAATAGAGACAAAATATTTCTCCAAAAGCATTCATCCTACACAAAAATCATTCATCATATCTCCAATTCACCCACAATCCTTCAATCATCATTTCAAACCTCTCATCCATAAACACTACAAACACTTAAAGATTGAAGATCAAACAACGAAGAACGAAGAAGGATATCATAATATTTAGTAGAATAAAGGTTGCACTATGATTCTATATTTGTTACGGGTAGAATTTTGATCCATATTCTTACCCGGATATAGTATGTTTCTTGTTTATCTATTTTCTTTTGTTATGAACTTCATAGCCATGAGAGGCTAAATCTCTCAGGACTACTAGGTGAAAATAATATAATGAATAACCATTTGGTATAATTACGGTCTTGTTAATCTTAAGCTTACGTTAAAATCCTATCGTATCTAATCTTATAAAATTTGATTATCAACTTTTATTATATACTTACACTGGTATAACTCGAAAGACCCGTTGTGATCTATATAGTTTTAAAGATTTGTCTATAATCTCTATCGTCTGTGACAAGAAATTCACTTATGTTATTTGATCTCTTTTTTATTTGTCAGTGTTATCTCTCTTTCATTATTGTCTATCTTCTTCTTCCTAATACTCAAGTCACCATTTTCAAGTACCTCAAGTTGAATCCATATACTGTAAGAGACAATAGTGTTTTCTCATTTATAAATATCAGTTGGTTTCTAATGGTGTTAACATACGACACAAATGGTAACAACATATCAAAGTAATATGGAAGAAATGACGTATATCATTACTCTTTCATGGAAAATAACACGGCATGCGAATAAAACTGGGAACACTTAGCTTAATAGTAATTCGACTAAACCAGGTGACTAAACTAGACTGCTACGTCAACGCTACCTTAGATTTATCTCTCTTAGACTAAATAGTGACCAAACACCCCTTAATCCGATCGGACAGGTTACCGAGCACTTTTTTTAACATTAAAATTAAAAATACATTAAAAATCCATAAAGATTTAAATAAATAATTTTAAATGACTTTAAAAGTCCCTTTGATTTATTTTTGGCTTATTATTTGTTTAAAGTAGTCGACATAAAAGATACGAATTGTGCAACACTATTATTAAAGGTGTACAGAAACTAGATATCCAACTTTTCAAGTGAACACTTTTCTTCCCAAATACTACACTCAAATAATTTTTTAAACGATACACAAACACATTAAAACTTTCATACATGTTGCCCACAGACACAAACAACATAAGAAAAAGAAAAAAAGGGTTTCGTCACTTCCCATTTCATTTGGTCACCCTGTGGCCCATTCAAATAAAAAGATCAGGGTGCGCTTGGTCGGTCATAATGCCAAGTAATGGGATGTTCAATCACGTCACGTGGAGATTGACCAAACTGTTTGGCCGGATTACTCTTAGACTTAGGGTGTGTTTTTATACCAAAAACATCTAAATAGTCTGACATCTAACTGAGCTAGACGCGGTCAGATATGTCTTTGTTTGTTTTTTCTAGTGATTCAAATGATGTCAGATCTAAAACATCTTATTGAGTCAGAGTTGGTGGATAGGTCTTGCTAGCTCTTAAGACTGCTTCCTTGAGAAGTGTTGTTTGTTTTTCATATAGAGACAGAACAAAGAAAAAAAACATATAACATAAACAAGAAAACAAAGATAACCCATCATTGATTTTTTGCTTTAAGTAAATAAAAATATCACCTAAACCATAACAAGAACACACTACAACATTCGATGCTTTCCCCAGCAACATTCCGACCATTTCGCCAGCGACATGTCGCTGGGGAAATATATCCCCAGCGAAATATCGTTGGGGAAAAGTTGATGGGGTAAGCTCGATGGCAAAACGTTCCCCAGCGACAATCCCCAGCGAAAAGTGGGCCCCACGTATTTTTTGGTCAAGGAATTGGTGCCACAGTGGCAGTAGATTCCCCAGCGACATGTCGCTGGGGAAACTTCTCATTAAAACCAAATATTTAAAGTTAATAATAAAATCTTAAGTTAATTACACATTATCCCCAGCGACATGTCGCTGGGGAAAA
>BQNB010021608.1:0-64040 GCA_026074375.1 Tanacetum coccineum
TGGCCCATTTAACATTTCTTCGATATCAGCTCCGCCTTTGACTTTGACTTTGTCGGGGTTGACTTGGGTTGACTTTGACTTTTGGCTTTGATTTGACTTTTCTTTTACGCTCTTTCCGTTCCGTGCTCGGTTTTGTCCGTTTTTTCTCGATTTTTTGTCCTTTTGTAGGATATCCGTTTCCTGCACAATATAAATGAAAACATACAAATACAAGGTATTTTTGGTACGTTTTTGATCGTTTAAGTCTGGTTTTTATGGAAAATGGTATGTGTAATTAAGCACATACCACCACGCTTCAATGAATATACATCATAAGAGAAGAAGAAATATTTGTCGAGATCATAAAATTTTTTCAAACTATCATAGCAATCTCTGTGTTTGGGAGCTGCCAGATATGATTCACTTTTCTCCATTTTGTCGATAAGGATCTTCTTTAACTCAAATTCAGTAAGTATAAAAGCAGCCTCATAAGTAGAATGTGGTTGAGAAGACACCTTTGCTAGAGTAACTTCATCCCATGATTCATTAATCAACTTTTTGATCACAGGTGGAGCGAAGTTAGACACTTCCTTGGGCAGAATCTGAGGCAGTTGATCTTTTACTTGCTCTTTGATTCTTGTCGTGATAGACTCTGAAAGGAATTTCATGAATTCTTCTCTGGTTTCTCCCAACCGTGTGTCTAGATGTTCATAAACTAAACTTGTCACTTGAGTGTGTAAAGGGTCTTTTTTAAGTTCAACAACTTCTTTTTCTAATGTTGTTATTCTATTGTTGAATCGAAAGACTGATGTAAAGTCAGGAAGTGTAGATAGAGGATTTGTAGTTTCAATTGTTGGTGGTGGATTTGGTGTTGTCAGTATTGGTGGAGGAGTGAAGGTTTATGATGATTGAGGAATGTTTGTGTATATAGGTGATGATTCAGTGATAACAGAAATCGGTATTATAAGAAGAGTTGATGCATGAGTTCTTGGGACTTCATGGTTGACATGAACATCTAGTGGAGAAACAATTTCTACATCAGTATGAGGACTATCTGAAAAGTTTAGGAATTTGGATGCCAAGTATGATGAATGAGAAGAAGTAGTAACAGGAACTTCAGTCTTCTTCGTAACAGTAGAAATTGTCACATGAGCATCTTCAACAACTTGTTCTTGAGTAGTCTCTAAATTTTCATTCCCTTGTTGAGCGTTATTCATTTCAGTATCAACACCCTCACATTGAACAACCTCTTTAACAGTCTGAGTGGGTTCTTTTAATCTTGCATCAACATCATCATCAAATTGGTAGGTAGTATCATCCATTCCCTTTTCTTCATCACTTTTAATCACATCATCACTTTCTGATTCCTGATTATCATCATCTTTATCATCATTGGGAGTATGAACAAACTCCTCATCTTCTTGATCATCATCTTCATATTCTTCTTCTTGCTCTGAATCGGATTCTTGCTCGTCACTCTCATTCTCCTGCTCACTACCTTCATTACTTGATTCTTGTTCATTGTTGCTGTCGTCTTCATTATTTCCCTAAGACTCAGATTCACTCTTAGTAGAGTCAGCTTCTGTCACATCAGGAACCCTTGGTTTATTACCAGTTCCTTCACTTGTGATAGTAGGTGTGATCTTATCAACACTTTGTGCTTTTTCAGCAACCGTACCAGAACCACTAGGATGTGTCTTATGAAAGTCCCTTAAGCTCTTCTTTCTTACTTCTGTCATTTGAGCTTCTTCAGTTAAAGCTACTTCAGATAGAAATTCAATTCCTTTCCCACGAGTAACATCCACCTTTTCCTTTTCCTTACTTTTAGAATTTGTTTCCACAGGAGCCACTCTGATGACGACACCTGCTGCTGGCTTAGTTATAGACTTCTTGGCAGGTCTCTTAACTCGTTTGCCTTTCTGGATAGGTTCTTCATCTATAGGGACTAGATCACTGTCTTTTATAGATGGAGAAGCTTTCTTAAAATTTTAAGCCATCTTGGGAGGTACAACACTTGTAGCATAGCCTAGATAAGTCTTGTAAGCTTTACTTTCCTTCATCACTCGACTGGTCAAACATTCAGGAAGAATAGCTCCATAGATCTGAGTTGATTCTTTAGCAAAGACAAATCTTAAGGAGTTAATCAAGTAGTCATCTTTGGAGGTATGCATCTTAATTTTGTTTCTCCAAGAAAGTGTCTTTTCTTGAATAAGGAAGTGGTGAATGATAGCTTTGGTGTATCGAGGGTAGTATATCTTCTCTTGCTTTTTGAAGGCCCTATTGTCAATCTGGTAAATGAAGTCTTCCCAAAGCAGTTCCACATAGTCTATATTTTTCTAATAGAACATACCCCAAAGGATTTTAGCTCTGGAGAGACGAAGCTTGTCAAGACCACTAGTCTTTCCATATAAACCCCGATTGATAAGAGCAACAAAAGTTCTCCAGGGTTAATGCATCTGATCGACAACAACATCATTGAGTGAATTGATCTCCCTAGTATGACCAAGTTCTCTTAAGAAAGGCACAATGTCTTCTTCAGAAGGAAGGGCATCAAAGTCTCTACCCGGTACTCTTAGGCAAATCTGAAAGATATCTCTAAAGACTTCTAAAGTAAGTTTGAATCGTTTCTTCTTGTCAAGCTTAAATCTGTAGAAGGTGTCATGCTTGTACACAGAATTCTATAATTGATGCATGTACACTTTAGGGACATCAGCAGTGATGAGAAATGCATGATAACATGGAGTGAGTGCAATAGCATCCAGAACGACTTGAAATGTGGGTTCTCTTGGTGTCAATCCACGAGGGATTCTTCCATTGCATTTGTTGATATCAAGCCTATTCTCCTTGGGAACAAGCTCAAGATCAAGCTTGGTTTGTTCAGAAGTGATGGAAGACATGATTCTGCTAAGATTTGTCACATACAGTTCATATACAAGAAAATATATATAGAACAGACAAACAATCTAGACCATGAATGATGATTAGGACAACTTTACATCAGGAAATAGGCACACTATTACTAGGCACAAAATTGATACACATGCACACAATGCAAAGAACTGATACACATGCAAACAGGAGACACACATATTCATATACAACATTAACTATAGGCCAACTATTGAAATCAAGGTAAACACTAACGATTTCTAAGAAAAATTAGACCTACATTAATCATTAAGTGACAAGATAGGGATTAATTAGACTTAGATTAGGTTATGAGATTGGATTACCAAGATTACGAGATTAGTTTTACAAGAAAAAAAATCAAGTATAGTTCGCCTTTAGTTGGTGTATAATTCACCTATGTAACACACTCATGTATAGTTCGCCTGTATTTGACATCCACGTCTAGTTCTCCTATTATAATTATGCATGTATAGTTCGCCTGTTATAATTATGCGTGTATAGTTCGCCTATGCAAAAGTGTATAAATCGCCTGTGAAAATACAAACGTATAGTTCACCTGTGTTAAGCACATATGTATAGTTCGCCTGTGTAATCCCTACGTATTGTTCGCCTATGTTAAGGTCTATAAGTATTATTCGCCTATGCAAACTTTTACTCAAACATTCATTACCTTTATAAGCCACAATATCTATCATATCTTGGTCACATAGCATCTAGGAATCATTCTAACATCTTTAACACACGAATTAACCATAAAAATCTTGATTTAAGCCAAGTTCGAGCCATATAAACACTAAAACCCACAATATTCAAGATTTTTCATTCAAACATGTTAAATAACATTCAAATGCACTCAATCATTCAATATAACAGGTCTAAACCCAAACCCATGAATATTTTCAAGTTCTGGCCCATTTTCAACAATTTCGAAATCAAGAATCATTCGAAACTCATGAATGAGTTATCCCCATTAAAAATTGTTATGGGTACAACAACTAGACCCCTAATAGACCAAAACCACTCAAACAATTTAACTTTTCATACACTTTAAAGTGGTGACAAAAATTAGGTCGATTTTAAGGTTTTTCGAGTAAAATTCCACGATTTGGTCATATATATGGAAGTTGTAATGTTAACACACGTGTACCTTAAGCTTAAAATGAAGATTGAGCAAGTTCTTGAAGGTCTTGAGATTTAACAATGGTTGATTAAGGTTTTTTTGTGTGTGTGACGAGAGGGAAGTGACGGTAAGGGGGTGTTTATGTTCAAATCTTTCAAGGTTTGGAATAAATGCCCCTTGAGGTTTAACAATGTTTCTAATTTTCTTTTAAACTTTTCCTAAGGCAAACTAAGTTTCCCAAATTGCAAAACTAGCCCCTAAGGTTTAGTAAACAAGAAAAAGTCACACATTTAGCATTAATACCCCTATAAGATTAAACAAATAAGATGTAAAGCCCGATTGAGTTAAAGTTAATTAACTCCCCTTTAATTATTCACTCGATATCATTAAAACCTTTTTCGATTGACACATTATTAATTGTGAAGAAGATGATTTTGACAGTTTTCCCCCTCATATAATGACTCGTTTTCTATTGAAAGAGCTGTAATCGTTATTTGATGGATCAAAATTATCTCAGAAAATGACGATTTGTTGAATTTGAAAGATGATTATTGTATATTTTGAAAATTAACACCTAAGAAAATAAGGTTTCTCTTATTTTGACACATAAGCGCACTGACACATACAGTTACGGAATATAAGAAGCACGAGTTGTGATGCAAAGTAATCACAAGCCTTTGAATGAATATAAAGTAAGTCATTCTCGAGAAAAATAAATTTCCCGTTATGAGGTCAAGTTGTCTTTTTGACGACATACTTGCCTTGAAGATGAAGACCGGGTTACTATCAGAATTATAGCAAGCCATTTTGGCATGTTTTGAAAGCTTTTGAAACTTCTGCTCGAACTTCATTTACAGCCTCATATCATTATTAAATGACATTTCTAAGGCCGTAAATGTTATCGATTTTTAGAAGACATGCCAGAGTTACATATTTTTATATTTTTCTGATTTTTTAATTTTTTCTTTTGTTTTTGTAAAATTTTATAAAAGTAAAATCTTTTTGGATTTTTTATGTTTTCATATATACATATATATAGGATATGAGTTACTACCATCACTCATCCATTTCCTCTGCCAGACGTTTTAACGTTTTTGGAGACATGCTTTTCATACCTAGCTTATCGATCAAGATGTTAAGTCTATCTCGAGGCAAAGGTTTAGTAAAGATGTCTGCCGGTTGGTATTCAGTCCGAACAAAGTATAGCTTCACAATTCCATTCTCCACTTCCTTGTTTATGAAATGGTAGCAAATATCGATGTGCTTTGCTCTTGAATGTTGAACATTGTTGCAGCATAAAGCAATCGCACTCTTGTTGTCGTAGTACAGAGGGGTCTTATTGAATTGAAAGCCATAATTTGTTAGCTATGAACGCATCCAAAGGATTTGTGAGCAACACCCAGATAAGGCAATATATTCAGCCTCTGTACTCGATATGGCAGTGCTCTTTTGCTTCTTGGACGACCAGCTAACAAGTTTATCACCTAAGAACTGAGCGCTTCCCGATGTACTACGTCTAGTATCTTGACACCCCGCATGATCGGCATCTGCATAAGCTGTGAGTGACATATCGGTATCCTTCGAGTACCATAGACCCATGTTAATGGTTCCGTTAAGGTATCAAAAGATCCATTTCACCACTTGTAAGTGCTTTTCGGTAGGCTTAGCCTGATACCGGGCACATAAGCAGACAACATAGTTAAGGTCAGGTCTACTGGCTGTAAGATACATTAAGGATCCAATCATGCCACGGTAAAGTGTAGCATCAACTTGTTTCCCTTGTAGATCTTCATCCAGTTTCTTGTTTTCAATCATGGGTGTGTCTACAGAATCAGTAGAATTTAAACCATATTTTTAATTATTTTAGAAGCATATTTAGATTGGTTTATGAAGATGCCTCTAGGACATTCAGAAATTTGTAATCCTAAAAAGAATGACATTTGTCCCATCATTAAAATCTTAAACTTAGTGGTTATCTGATTAGAAAACTCATTACACATGACAGTATTAGTGGATGCAAATATTATATCGTCAACATAAATTTGTACCAGTAATAAGTCATTTCCAGCATGCCGTGTGAAGAGTGTTAGATCAACTGCACCTTTGGAGAATTGTTGAGAGATAAGGAAGCTTGACAGCATATCATACCATGCACGTGGTACTTGTTTTAGACCGTAAAGAGCCTTTTTGAGCTTGTACACATGCGATGGGTTGTTTTGATCAACAAATCCTTCTGGTTTAGAAATGTAGACTTCTTCTTTGAGCTTGCCATTCAAGAAATCTGTTTTGACGTCCATTTGGTAGATTGTCATATTCTTGTGAGCGACATTGCTACGAAGATACGAATGGCCTCTATTCTAGCAACCGGTGTAAGTGATTCCTCGAAATAGATTCCTTCTTCTTGTCTGAATCCTTGAGCAATGAGTCTTGCCTTATTTTTTAATACCTCGCCAAATTCATATGTCTTGACCTTATAAATCCATTTTAGCTTGATCAAGAATACTTTATCTGGACATGGCACTAATTCTTAAACTTCAAGTCTTTTAAATTCATGAATTTCTTCTTGCATTGCATCGATCCATGATGGTTCGGTCATTGCTTGTTTAAAGTTCTTTGGTTCTACTGAAGTTAGGAAGGAATCAAAATAACACCACATGGCATCTGTTTCAAGTTGCTTCCTTGTAGATATTGAGCGAGAAGGATCACCGATCACGTTTGCTATAGGATGATCCTTAGTCCATCTACCAAGGTGTTCAAATGGAGTGTGGATTTATATCACATTAGATGATGATCCTTGAGAAGTTGAGTCTTGTAGAGATTCATTAAGTAGATCATCATGAAATGTTGGTGTTTTTGGTTATTCTTCAAAACCTTGAGAAATGATTGGAGAATGTTCTTGTTCTTGTGATGAGGGAATACTTGTTGATAGAGCATCCTGGTTAACGGAGATTAACACAAGAGAATTAGCTAAAACTTCAGCTCTTGGAGCAGCAGCTTCTTGAACTGGAGAAACAGTAATTGTTGGAGGATTAAAGTACTCATCGAACATTGGTTGAAACTAATGATCCCAATCATCTCTGTTTGGTGGAATACAAGGTTGTTGAGAAACACGTTTTGAAACGAGTCATGTACAGGATGTAGCAGGAGTCATATATTGAAGCCCGGGTTTTGAACTAAATTGATCAGAAGCCATTGCTGTTAGCTCATCAAACGTTACATGAATTGTTTTAGAAATTATCCGGGTCCTTTTGTTGTAGATACTGAACGCTTTCTTTGTAGGCGCGTAACCAACAAAAATCCCAATGTCTACTTTTGCATCAAATTTACCCAGATCCTCATGGTCATTGGTAGGATAACAAAGTGAACCAAAGACATGAAGGAATGATAAGTTCGGTTTCTTGTCTTGCATAAGCTCGTATGGAGTTTCGTTGTATCGGAGGCGTATCAAAAAACGGTTTTGGGTATAACAAGCTGTATTAATAGCTTCGGCCCAGAGAATAATGGAGCTTTAGAAAATATCAGCATTGTTTGAGCGGCTTCAACAAGAGTCCGATTACGCCTTTCGACAACACCATTCTGCTGAGGAGTGCGGGCTGCAGAAGTTTGATGCGAGATGTCAACATTTTCATAAAATTCACGAAGTGTCAGATTGACAAATTCGGTTCCATTATCTGTTCAAACATTCTGGACTGTGGCATTCAGACGAACTTGTATGTTTTTAATATATTTGATGATGGCCGCAAGAGCTTCATCTTTTGTCTTCAAAATTCTGACCCAGGTAAATCTTGAGTAATCGTCGACTATCACTAAGATATACCTTTTCCCGTTAATACTAGCCACACGCATTGGGCCACACAAATCCATATGCAAAAGATATAGTTTCTCTTGGTTAGTGTCTTTGGCTTTGGGTTGATGAGAGGATTTTTTGCTTTTCCCTAATGCACATGCTGAACACAAATGATCTTTCTGAAATTTAAGTCTAGGAATTCCTCGTGCAAGACCATCTTTAGCTAGCTTATTCAAAGTAACGAAGTTGAGATGAGATAATCGACGGTGCCATAACCAGGTCTTAGTCTTTGACGCTTTGGATAGAAGACGAGTCGAAGATTATTAAGCATAGTCTTCAAGAGAATTTGTGGTACAAATTTGTGTCTCGGGACCCTAAAAGTAGATCAACACCTTCTAAATTGCGAATAAAGCAAGTGTTTTTCCGAAATGCAACTTCAAGATCCGCATCACAAAATTGGCCAACAGAAAACAAATTATGTCCAAGCCCCTCAACGTAGTATACCCTTGAGATAACAACGTTTCCCAGCTGATAGTCACCATACCCCATAATTCTTGCAATCTGGTCGTTCCCGAATCTAACAGTACCCAGAAATTTACTGACAAAGTTCATGAGCTGAGAGCGATTCCCTGTCATGTGTTTTGAACATCCGGAGTCCAGATACCAGAGTACAATCTGGACAACCTGTCATGACAAGAGAAGAAGACGATGGAATATCTGTTGCATTGGATCCCCAAGTTTGATTGGGTTCCGAGTGGTTAGCATTCTTAGATTCTACAATCTTAGCTATTTTACTCGAACCTATGTTTTTAACATTTTTGGGTTTCCTGCTATAGACTTTAATCTCTGGTTTTTGTATTTCAGCTGAGTGGGAAGTGGTTTGCTTAGAAGACACTACGTTAGTTGAGGTGATCCTAGTTAAAGGGCACGAGTTACCAACTATAGTGAAGGTTCTGCCTGTTGGTTTCCACTTAAATCCTACTTCAGTGAATACATGACCTGTAGGTTTCCAAATATTTTGTTTTTTATGTTTCTTAGCAGATTTAGTACGGTTATTCCCATTTTGCACAAGATCAAGAAGACATTTATCATGAACACCATCAAACATAGATTTATTACAAGTAGCACAGAGAATTTTAGAATTCGCATTTGACAGTGAATGCTTAACATCAACATCACAAACAGGTTTAACAACACGATTCATTTTATTAACTTTCCTATTAGGCTCACTTTATTCGTCTGGTCCTACTTGGTGTCTGCGAGATCCTATCATTCCTTTTATTGCCTGGAGGCTTTGATCCGCAATTACTAGTAGAACACTTCACTCCTGTAGAAGACAACACAGGTGTGTTAGAATCTGATGTATTAGAAGACTCTACCTGTTTAATGTTGCTTGAGGAAGTGAGAGGTTCAGCAAACCTAACTTTCTTGACTTTGTTCATGGGTGAGACAGCAACCTTCTTAGTACTAGGTGTTATCTTATTAGGGCACGTATCTTGAACCCTCATATTCCACAGATTTTAAGTTCAGTTTGTTAATTAAAGAGTCACTTTGTTCTTTATGACGAACACGTGTCTGTTTGATTGAGTCAAATTGATCTTTAAAAACCTGTTTCACATGATTAAGTGTCTAAGATAATCTATGTGAGCATCCCTATTTTGCAATAACCTAGGAGGTAACGGTACTAAATTAAGCTTAAACATGCCTGGAGCAATAGTGGTGGCAGAAGGTGTGTGTACAACATGTTCAACAATTTCTTTCCTTTTTAATTTTAGTAAATCATTTTTCAATGATATTATCACAAAAACCTTATCTTGAATTTGAGCTTTTAAATCCTCATATTCCACAGATTTTAAGTTCAGTTTGTTAATTAAAGAGTCACTTTGTTCTTTATGACGAACACGTGTCTGTTTGATTGAGTCAAACTGATCTTTAAAAACCTGTTTCACATGATTAATTTCATTACAAAGACGTTCGTTCTCAGAAAGCAATTTTGCCACACTATTTTCCAGTTCCTTATTTATGGGCTCAAGTTCACATTTATCATGATTAACGTTTTATTCCTTGGTATTCTCTCTCAAATATTTAATAGTATCCTTCAACTTACAAATGGTCTTGTCTTTATCTTGTAGCCGAGCTTTCAAATCATTGATTTCAAAATATTCTAGAATTTCAACAGCATTTTACTAACATAAGATTCATCGTTTTGAAAAACTTCTTGTTTTAATTGTATTGATACTTCGAGAGAAATACAATGTTTTTCAAGTTGTGAGTAATTTTTCAAAAAATCATTATATGGTTTTGATTTGGAAAGCTCAGCATCAAGATTCAAACACTTTTCACACGATTCACACTTTTGCATTTCCATATTCACAGAATCAGTATTCAAAGACATAGAATTCATCACAGTTAACAGTACATCTTGAGACATGATTTTTTGTAAGAGTTGATCATTTTATAAAAGAATTTCTTTCCTAGCAATTTCCAAACATTGTTTATCAACTAAAGATTGTTGAACAGCCACTTCCATTTGGTTAAAAACTGTTTGTACTTCTGTTATTTCATTTAGAAGATCTTTATCAAACACATTGAAGATGTCTTTTAAAGATTTTAGAAATGGAATAATTTCATTGTTAAAAATAGTTTTTGTATGCTCAAACCCCCATTCACCTTCTTCAAGAGCATTAGGTGTTGTCCTCTTCTTCACAATTGTGTCAAACTGGGTGAGGTGGAATTTAAGCTTTTTAAGGCTTGCATTCACCAAACTCACCTTAGGTTCAATGATTAGATTGAGTATATGAAACCAAAAGGCTTGTTCAGCCAATAATTCTTGTTGTGGAGTAAAACGTTTTCCAAAATCTTCAGTTAGTCTATTTAATTTTCATAATCGATAGGTTTGTGAGAAATTTTCTTTGCAATAACTTCAGGATCCTTTGCTTTTTCAGACATTTTTGATCGACTCTCTTCTTCCAAAATCAATGTTTCTTCATCATCAATCACATGCATAACAACATGTGTATTAGACATAACAACACCATCATACAAGGTTGGTTTTATCCACTGAGCTTTCTTAAGATAAAATGAATTTTGATAACCTAGAGCTTGTTTGTGTGTATTATCATAAAACGCTTGTGGCTTAGTTAACATGTGCACTGTTTGAGCAGATTAACCCACTTTACAAATAATATTATCAAGTTCCTTAATCTTCTTTTCCAAATCAATTTCATTTTCCATATATTTATTCTCTTTTTCTTTGGATTCATTTTTGAAAACTGCAAAAGCTTGCAATACAGATTCCTTTTCTTTGATTTGTTTAGAAAGATTTTGCTCAAGTGAGCCAACTTGTTCTTTGAGTGCAAGTTTGTCTCTAATCATATCATCTATTTGAGAATCAATCATTTTTTCATGACTACTTAAATCAATATTAAGACGTTGTTCAAAAGTTTTGACCCTTTCCTTATATCTCTCAAGCTCAGTGGTTATTGTTTCATTATTCTGTTCCTTATTAGCCTTTTCCTAATTATTTACATGATTAATCATTTGTTTGGACATTTGTTCAATCACAGATAAAATCATTGAATCTTTTTGTGCCTGCAAATTAGTATCTTGAACAGTTGCCTGTTGTGTTTCTTGCAAATATTGAGAATATGGAATGACATTGCTATCACTAGATATCTCATTATCTGTAAAATCCATAACTGGTGATTGTTCAAAATCCTGCAATGCATGCACACTTTGATTATCCATATCATTCAGATAGGTTTATTTCAGATTATAGTTACCTTTGAGATAACGTCGGGACCATAATTTGAAATGTTAGCCCATAAGAACCGCTTTGTGGCCTCGAGATATCTTCACTGAATCATAAGTATCGAGATCCTCAGTCTGGAAAGCAGCATTGTGAGGAATGATTGTCTGAGCTTGACCTGCTGGAATTCCTAGATCTGCAAGAAATGCGAGTTGCTCCTCATCCAATATTTGTCCAGCTTCCTGAGCTTCTGCTAACATAGCTTTCTCCTTATACCACGCTGCATTCCTTGGTCGCTTAGGCTGAGTGCATTGCCTAGCCATATGTCCTTCACCTTGGCAGTTGTAGCATTTAACAACTCTTGCCTGTCCACTTGTAGTATTTCCCCTTGAACTAGTAGCAATTCCTCTTCATACGTATACCAGAATAATTTTTCCCTTGCCTCCCCTAAACTTGTTGCACTGTAACCTTGTCGTCTTGAATAGTGGCTTGGTTTCTTGGATTAGAGGAAGTTCTGAGTTGATTATTGGTAGAAGGGAACCTTGAAGAAGCTACAGTGGTTAGAAAAGCCATTGCTTTATTGAGACAAGCAATTGGATCATCTCCAGGAGAAAACACAGGAACAACAAAACCTGAGTCTACAAATGGTGACTCAGTCATAAGTTGTGTAGGAGCTTGAGGTGATTGATAAGCAACTTGTGGAATTACTTGTGGAACAGTTGAGGTTTGATGATTCATTTGAGACTAAAATGTATGTGATGGTGGAATGGATGAATGATTGAATTGAGTTTGTGATGGATAATAAGATGAGTAATGTTGATTGGGTTGAATTGATCCACGTTGTGATGGTAAAAACTGTTGTTGAAGTTGAGGATTGTTGTAAGAAGACTAATAAGTGTTGAAGTGAGCTGATTTGCAACAAATGCAAGTGGATCTTGATTGCGTTCACGCATAATACGGACTTCATTTGCATAGAGTTCGTGTTGTTCAAGATATGCATGAAGTTGATCAAAGTTGGTGGTATGCAAATCTTTTTACTCAAGCTTGACATCATCACAAACTTACTCCATTCAGGTGGAAGACTGTTTAAGAACTTGGTATTAACTTGAAATTGCTCCATTTTCATCTTGTAGATGTTCATGTCATTGATCAGCTGAGTAAATCGCAAGTAATACGTATGAAGTGATTCCCCCTTGATGTGAGTAAACTTATCAAACGCATCATACAACTTACATTCTCTTTCCTGCTTTGTCAAAGATGTACCTTGCATCAGTAATTGAACTCTCTCCCATAAATCTTTAGCAACTCTGTGATGATTCACAAGTGAATAGATATCAGCAGGAAGACCTTGAAGAATGATATTGGTAGCTTTCATATCACAATCAGCTTGAATTTTCTCAGCAGCAGATAATTCAGCATATTTCTTTGTTCTGATCACACCGTTCTCTTCAACCGTAGGCCAAATGAGAGGACCATTTTCAACTGATTCAAGTATCATTCTTCCGTGCTCTCTATTTTGCATGTATAATTCCATTCGACTTTTCCAAGAATCATACAGGTCTTTGTCCAACATAGGTGGACGATTGTCAGCACCGGAGAGTATCATGTACTCAGCAAGAGTATTCTTTTGTCCAAGTGAAATAATTGAATCCATTTCAATTACAATGTGATAAGATTAAGTGATCGTACAGTGATTGGAGGTTGTTGTGTTAAAGTGAGTTTTGATTAATAAGTATAAGGCTTTTGGAATACACGGGATTTTACAATTCTTGATAAAACCGGGAAAACAAGTTTTCATGAGATTTTAAAAATCAAAGAACAACCGTATAATTCACCTAATGAACATGTATAGTTCTCCCTTGAAAAATGTATAAATCGCCTTCACAAATGACAGTGTATAAATCGCCTTTGTACAAGACAGTGTATAAATCGCCTTTGAAAATGACAATGTATAAATCGCCTTTGTAAACTGACAATGTATAAATCGCCTTTGTAAACTGACAATGTATAAATCGCCTTTGTAAACTGACAATGCATAAATCGCCTTTGTAAACTGAAAATTTATAAATCGCCTTTGTAAACTGACAATGTATAAATCGCCTTTGTAAACTGACAATGTATAAATCGCATTTACAAGTGTTTCGTATAAATCGCCTGAGCAAATTTTTCGTATAAATTGCCTATAGGAAATGATGTATAAATCGCCTTCACAAACACCCCATGGCTCTTGATACCAATTGTAGAATATCTTAACACAAGTCTGGATTGATTCAATTAGAATTTTAGAGAGAGAAAGATGGTTGGATGAACACTTAGAGAGAGAAAGTAAAAATGATAATATTAGCTTAGTGAAAAATGTGACAAATGAACAACCAACACCCTCTCCATGTGTGGAGATGGTTTATATATGCCTTACAATGGCCGGCTAAGGGTCTCTAGTGGGCTTATCCATGGGCCTTGAGCCCGGTTAGCTTTCTAACTTAACCTTGCAACTTACTACGAGCTACGACTAACTATATTGGTAGTGACCGACACTTTTTCGTATTTCTAACAGTTTGTGAATGATCCTTTCAAGAAGTGGGCGGAAAATCTCAAGATCCAGCTAATCTCTACCTCGGTTTATCACCCCCAGGGGAATGGAGCAGTGGAAAGGGCAAACAGAAGCCTCTTGAGAGGAATTAAGACTAGACTGGAGAAGGGAGGATCAACTTGGCCTGAGGAGGTACTGAATGTGTTGTGGGGACATCAAACAATGAAGAAGACTAGCAATGGTGAAACACCTTTTAGCTTAACCTATGGTACCGAAGCCGTCATCCCCGCAGAGATTGGCATGCCAACACACAGAATGTCTAATGTGAATGAAAAAACTAATGATCAGGATCTTCGTCTAAACTTAGACATGTTGGACAAACGAAGAGAAATAGAAGCTATAAGGGAGGCCAGGTACAAGCAACAGGTCGAGAAGTATTACAACAAAAAGGTGCGACATGTACAGTTCAAAGTAGGAGAGTTTGTACTTAGGAAAAATGAAGCATCAAGAACTGCTAACACAGGCAAGCTAGGACCCACTTGGGAAGGACCTTACAAAGTTATCCAAGCATTCCAAAGTGGAGCTTATAAGCTAAGTAACATAGAAGGGGAATAGATACCTAGGACCTGGCATGCTTGTAACCTTCGAAGGTGCTACATGTAAAGCACCAGAGTACCTTTATTCTTACTATTTATCCCTACCGGAGAAGCAATTTTTAAAGTATAGACTTTCTCCGGAGGTGACTTTAGATATTATTGATGTATTGTTTCTTCTAACATGATGTGAATGAAGAATACTGTTCTGACATTCTATACGTTGTATCCATCAAGGAAGATACGGTGTATCTGTGCTTGCACTTCACAAGAAACCATGAAGAACAAAGACCTATACGCCGTATCCAGGATCTATCATACTCCGTATCCAAGATATAGTAATTAAATATTCTGGAAGATATTGGACGTGGTCCCTACTCCAAGAAACCCCCAATATGACTTATTGACCTCAACCAATACGGCATAATAACCAAATCCAGACACTATAAATAGAAAACCTAAAAACGCGTTTTAGGTGTGCTTGATCATATTTTTGATACCCTAACCACAAAAGTTGATTTTTAGAAGACAAGAAGAGCAGAAGAGGCCAAGCAAAGCTACTAATTCCATAGGAAACACCTTGTAATCACCTATACTCTTATAATCGTTTAATTTTTGGTATCATTCGTTTAACTCGGTTAGTTTACCTTGGTTGATTGATTATTCTTGTATTAATTATAATGGTTAATGGCTAAGACCCTTGGGTATTAGCCATGTTTATGAAGATTTAAATGTTTGGTTTGTTTATATAGATTGCTTAAATTATCGTTGGCTGTTGATTAGGTTTATCAATTCATATTGGTTTATGTGCTTAAGTATGCAACCTATCATTCAACTAGATCTAGGAATGCAAAATATCTAGCTAGCTAGATGCTGGGATGGCTCTTCATATCCGCAATTTATATATCTAGAGTAATAGGATGACAAATATTGACCTATCTTTACCATTGGTTTATGTGAACAAGTTGGACTAGCAGGTGACCTGGGATCAACAAATAACGTATTGATTCCTTTGGTAAAAACTCGGACAATGGACTACTAGTATATAAAGAGTCGTTAAGCATTAAGTGTGTAAAGTCTTGATGAGTTAGGGTTTAATAATATCACCATTATTAATCTCCTAAGATAGATTATAATTAGCAAATAGGATGCTTTATGCAGATGCGTTTAATTATGACAGAATTCTACGTGTCACCTCAGGATAAGCACTTATTGCACTAAAATAAACATACCAACATTATAATTGGATTAATCATGGTTAATACAGTTTTCTTATAATTACCTAGACTGCTCTTCTATCTTTTGATTATCTGCTTGCGTGTGTTATTGTGTTTTAAATTGTTTTAAGTCACCACCAAACCTGTGCCAGTCTCTCAGACTGCAAACCCTCCTTTATCCGTTAGAATTAGGATTAACATAGGTTTAGCATAGGTTTAACATAGATTAGAATTAACATAGTTTAAATTGACTTAATTTAGTTAACCAAAATATTAATAGAACTAATAGATTAACGCTCTCGGTCTTAGTGATCGACACCCTACTTACCAACGAAGCTACATCTGATTATGTACACTGCCCGTTAAAGTGTTGTTTTTAGGTAAAGTCGGCAAAATATAAATGTAAAATTGATAACTAAAATGACAACATACACGGCGACAAATCAGCATGCAATATGATGCAAGTATGTATGATTTACGTAAAAGTTTTAAAACTGTATGCATATGAATTGTAAAATATACTCATGATGATAATAACATAATTGTTATGTGTAGACTAAACTTAGTCTAGAGTCGGAGTACGTTCAAAGGCGTTTTTTGTTATACGCAGGATAACCTCCCGATTGTATGTTAAATCAAGTACGTATATGTTTAATGCCTTCCCACCCAATAGTTAAACCACGCGTAATAAATACTTAATTAGCTATCTTTCCAAACATGAGGGTTTCACTTAGTTCTAATCATGTTTCACTAGACGTCTATGCTAATTGTAGGTTCCATGATCATAGGGGAGACTCACATCCATCATTTTCAACAGAAGATAGGAAGGTAATAAGGCCCCGGGACCAAAAGAAAGAAGATCCTCGCAGCACATCATCACATAATTGCACTTCGGCATCAAGATAGGAATCAACATTGCCATCACTAGCAATCTCATCAGCACCAACATTAGTACCCAGGGGCTGAGTACCAGGAGCTGCCATAGCCTCTTGAGCAGGAGAAGATACATCCTCGCCAACACCTGCATAAAAAAGAGCATATAAGACAAAGACCTAGTGTAATTGGAAGCAAAATTAAATGAGGAGACAAGCTTACCATGAGACGCGTAAGAACTAGCTCGGGTAGTCCTCCTTACGCCCCCAGACAGCTCAGCATGAGCTCCGACCTCTTTATCTGGAAGAAGAATGGGAGGATAAGTCACATCTAGTCCAAGGCTCGGATCAAAAGTCCGAAGTAGGATAACGTTTATATGCTCACCTTGGCCGACATCGTTAAGATTCTCAACATCCTCCATGGCAGACTCTGACCCATCACGCTGACCATCATCATCAAGGGTACCATCATCAGTCTGCTCGACCCCGTCTCTAGCTGCTAACCCACTAGAACCTGCTCCAGACACTCTCTGACTCAATCTGGTCCTCTTGGTTGTATTGGTGGATATCTCTGACCCAGTAGAGGTTTTTCGCTTGGCCGCGTGGTCAGCCTTTGCAACTACATTAGGATCAGGTCGGGTAACAGCAATCTCCTCTGGGGAAGCATGGGGGATGACAGTACCCGCTGGAGCAGGCTGTGTGGTGCGATCAACAACTCTACCCAAAATGGATTTACTAGCTCATGCGTCTTTCCGTACTTGGCCTTCTCATGAGGCATGCAAAGAAAGTCTGGAACTCATAACTGAAAACAAGGAGGTGATAAAAATTCTTAGGTATGGTAAGAAGAGCTATACAACAACACTTAGTAAAAATAATGAATCCCTCCTACCGGTGTTATCAGAACGTCTTAGCACGGGATCACACATCGGGTTACGCCAAACCCTACTAAGCCCAGATCGAACAAGCACCCCCTCCGGGATATCACGAAGCTTCACAATGTGAGCCTTTAATCGGTCAACGTGATCCTGATTAAAACTGGTGGGAACCTTATCTGTGATACATGAATCGGGATGTCTCCAAGGCATGTGAAATGGAATAGCCCTACGATCTATCAAGAAATTTTTTTCCTTCCACTGTTTTAACCCAGACTTAGTAACTTCCATACACACAGGTGCAGAACCCCCACGTTTCGCAAAAGAAAACCAATCCCCCTGCTTAGAAAGTGTCTGAAATACCCGAAACAAAGTAACCGTAGGCTCTATACTTAAACTCCGACAGAGAACCTCAAATGTGATCACCTTGCTTAAGCCTAGAGGAACTAGCTGGGAGATATGCACCTTAAAATACTTTAACACCGCTAGGAGGAAAGAGGAAAAAGGAATCCTAACACCCGAAGAGTCAAAGATCCTAGAATATATGCCAATGGCTGTATCTCCGGCGGGAAGATTAATCATCCTAAAGTTGGAATCAGGCAAGCGAGGTCTCAAATCTAAGGGGATATCATAAGTGGCAATTAAAGTCTTAAGCTCGGCATCCTTCAATTGGGAAACATATATATGCATATCTTTTTTAGCCATAAGGAAAATAAGGTAAAATCTAAGTAATACCTCCAAAGATTGTTGGGAAAAATCGGCCGAACCCCCCTTAAATTTAGCCTCTGGATGAGCTCAACGAACCAACTCCGGACGAGCAAACAACTCAACTCCGGACTAGCTCAAATCAAACCACCTCCGGACGAGCCCAACAACAACTCCGGACAGGACAATTTAAATCACTCCGGATGAGACCAATCTAATCCACTCCGGAAAGAGTAAAAAAAAAAAGCCCACTCACGTGAAGAGCAAAATCAACTCCAAAACGAGCCTAGAGCAAAACCACCTCCGGACGAGCCCAACAACAACTCCGGACGGGACAATTTAAATCACTCCGGACGAGACCAATCTAATCCACTCCGGAAGAGCAAAAGTCCACTCCGGAAGAGCAAAAATCCACTCCAAACGAGCCTAGAGCAAAACCACCTCCGGACGAACGAATTACCTCCGGACGACCCAATCACCTTCAATCAAAACTGCAACCAAAACAACCCTCCGGACGAAACCAACAAACAACTCTGGACAAGGTTCCAACAAACACCTCCGGATGAGCTTCCAACAAACACCTCCGGACGAGCTCAAACAAAGTCACTCCGGATGAGACAACTTCGGACGAAATCCTAACTCGGGACGAGTACTTAATTACCTCCGGATGAAACACTCCGATTGGGATAACCTTACTTCCGGTCGAGCGCCCTCCGACCGACACACCCACCCTCCGGACGAACACCCTCTGCTCGAAACAAACAACCTCCAATTGAACCCAAACAAACCTTCGATCGGGATCTCAAAGTATCTCCGGATGGCAACCAAACCAACCTTCGATCGAGATCCAAACGTACCTCCGGACGAAAATGAAACCAACCTCCGATTGATATCCAAGCGTGCCTCCGAACGAAGCAAGCCTCCGACCGAGACAACTAACGTACCTCCGGACGAGGACTCCGAAAGAAATACAAAAAAAGAGATCTTTATGAATGTAGGTGAAATTTTTTGAAAGAAGTGAGAGAGGTAAAAATGAGAAGTAAGAATGGTATTTATAGTACCTTGGGGAAAAACCTAAGGTTTAGGAGACTTGGGTCATGTTGGGCCCAGGAAGCCCATGGTATACGGGCTAGTTGGTCCGGACACGTCCTGATAAATCCATGTGTGTGGGTGTGTGGGCCATAGCAAATGCACCAAAATAACGAAATCTTTTCTTTAATTTTATACGGTAAACAAAAAAATTCAACATATCCTACGACGGGGTAGCTTGGTCGACTGGACAAGTCTCCTCTTTTTTAAGTCTAGCGCCAACTATTTAACGATATGTTAATACTAGACTGGGGGGACATGATGAGGTATGGTCTCCTCATGCTTAAGGGTACAATCACTATTAACTCCTAATTTTCCTAAGGCAAACTACTCCATGTTAGAATGGTCCACTGGAATAGCTTGGGTGACGAAGGTCACCTTAGGTCTAGAGGTAATAACTAAGGAGTAGTAGCTCCTCAGGAGGTAAGTTAATAGCTAGTCCTCTCAGGAGGCAAGGAGCAGCTAGTCAGGAGTAGCTAGTCCCCTCAGGAGGCAAGGACCAGCCAGTCAGGAGACTAGTCCCCTTAGGAGCAAGGACAGCCCAGTCAGGAGTAGCTAGTCCCCTCAGGAGGCAAGGGCCAGCCAGTCAGGAGTAGCTAGTCTCCTCAGGAGGCAAGGAGCAACACTGTCTCCATCGGAGCTGGTACACTGACGACTGACGTACGATGTATGAATATCACAGACGTCTGGTCCACAATAAGTACTTGGAGCATGAAGACAACTTTGACCCCGAGGACAAAGTCTGATACACGCCAGCGACTTACACGTTGCCCCTAGAAGACAACCTGGACATACAAGACAAAGTCTGATACATGCTAGCGACTGACGTGCTGCCTCTAGAAGACAACTAGCTTTCCACAATACTTGTTGTCCTTGGAGCTAAGCCCAGGTAGTATATAAAGAACTATTCACATACATGAAGAAGGTAAGTTTTACACACACACTTCTCTTTACTCTCTCTAGTTTCTCCCACTTAAAACTATACCAAGCATACACTTACTCTCACGCCGGAGCTTGGTCTCGGATTCAAAACCCGGGGCGAGCTAACGGTGTTCTTTCTTATTTCAGCCTAAGAGACGAAGGAGTAGCTGCAGGATCTCCTAAGGATCAGGGCTGAAGAGCATCTACAGAAATTTGCTCGAACAATAAGTAAACATCATGTTTAGGGGAGGATTGTTGGGTTTTAGAAGACTTTACAACTTACTGCTGTTTGTTCTACATTGGTGCTGCTAGTGAAGATTTAGTGCTGTTAAGAAAGATTGAAGAAAATAGACTAAGTCTTTAGTACTGTTAGTGTATAGTTAGTACTGCCAGTACATTGTTAGTACTGCTAGTATAGTTAGTGTTGTTAGTAGTAAGTTAGTGCTACTAGCATATAATAGTTAGTGCTGTTAGGAGATATGCCTGAGTTAAATTAGGAATAGATATGCATTATCTCCTCACGCGTTTTGTAAGCCCATTAGGGTTTCCTTGGTGTATAAAAGGAACCCCAGGCATAGTCAATAGATAGATCAATAGAGATCAACTAGCAATCATAACTTGTAACCTAGTACGATTCAAGTTATAATATAAAGTGTGAGTTTGATAGAAGATCTCTTGTGTTTGCTTAATACTGTTCTTCTTAGCATTGTTGATTAGTTTTCGCATAATCAATAGTGTTCATTCAGTGTTTCATTATTGTTGCTTTGGATTTATCTAAAGTAACAAACCCTTTGCAAGCTAAAGGTTCAAGATCTATTCAGTAAGGGATCCAACAATAAGTAGTATTGTATTAAAGAAAAGCAAATGTAGAGGTGGCATTCAAAATCCCTTAGGAAAACAAGATATACACACAAACATATGTGTTATAATATGGTTAATTGTGTGTCGTAAAAATAAACACCCCCTTAGGCGAGTGCTAGCTAGCTGCGTTTATTTTGTTAGAATCAATTTCTAAATTAAATATGAGCTATGATATTTACGAACCTGACATTTTTTCATTGGAAATAATAACAAATATGTGGACACTTAAAGTTATTTTACCATGAAACTGTTGAACGACAAATGAATGGTAGTGCAAAGGAAAGGTAATTTAAAAAAAATGAAAGAAGGTTTTATCAGCATATATGATGGATGAGGGTGATGTAGTTTGAACTAAACTTGGAATCAATAAGTATTCGATTATAATTTTTGCCAAATTAGTTGAATATGAGTCGTATTACGGCTTCCTTGTATGAGACCATCCTTCACTGCAACTAAATATTTATAAAGTTTGTATACCTATGTCGAGTCAATATTAAGTTTTTTAGATTTTTGAATCTCTTTTTTAATACCTAAATTAAGTACTGGATCATTATAGGTAAAGGTTTGATAAAAAGTGGAAGAAAGTTCAGATGGGTCGAGCTTGAAGATTTAGCCGATGCGATTTTGGTATTATGTTTTTGAACTTCTGGATGTGGCTGCTGGTACCCTGCGAAAAGAAGGGTGGTTTTGTGTCTCACAAGTGAAAACGAACTACTGTCAAATCAGGTAGGCGTAAATTGAAGATCAACATATGCTTTTTTACTTCTTTAAATTGTATACACATAAACTTGATATCAATCTTTTGGTATAATCTTTGGATAGGAAAATTAATTGGCTTGGCAATTTAGGAGTTTTCTTCAGGATCTTAAAATGTCGGTTTCCGTAAAAAAATTGAACCATATTTTCAAAGCTTTTGATCAAAGGATGATCATAACTAGCAATTTCAATTACTGTTGCTACTTTAACTTGATTGAATCAATGTAATCACACACGACAGCGCAATCACACTCGAAACAACAGCAATACGTACACATGTAACTAACCATGAAGCCCGCTAAATGTCCTGCAGCGGAGCACGAGTAAACATACTTGTTTCTATCAAGTGAAGTGTATATACTTATTGTTGTGATATTATGATGGGTAAATTACACAGTTGGTCCCCAAACTCCACCCCGTTTTCCCGTTTGGTCCCCAGATAACGGGGACTCTCATACGGGGTCCCTATTTGACACTACAGTTACCCGTTTGGCCCCTAGAGCTCCGTTATGGGTAACGACGATTATCTTCGTCATTATCCTTGCCACTTCGCCCTTTTCTTGAATGGTAGTAGTGTCATTTCACAATTATTTTTGGTTGCACGTTTGGTCCCTAACCCTTAGTATACTACAGTAACGTTAACTGTTTTAGTTTTTTATCGTTTTGTGTTTACGCGTTTGGTCTCTTTCGTCAATTTTTTCCCTCATTCCCCTATATATATTCCCGCCTATTCTTATTCCGTTAGAAATCCAACTTGTCATAAAATCCGATTGCCACCCAATAAATAACCAGTTACAATCCTGCTATTTTTTCTGAAAAAAATGAACTGTATCGAGGAGATTGCAAAGGATGCAAAGGTTATTGAAATTGATAATCAATTACTAGTCTTAATTAAAAGACAAGTGGAGACTAAGTTGATGCTTGAAGAGAAATTTAGAGATCTATGTGAGGAGGTATCTAACTTTGTTAAAGAAATTAAAGACGTGGTAAAGGAGGTTGAGCGGTTAAGTTGTAAAGATGTGGCGAAGGAAACTGTTTGTTTGCTCGGAAAGTGACAAAAGCGTAGTTGTAAATGATGACATGTATTCAGATGACGGTGGATGAATCCCATCTTAGTGTTCGTGAGAAGCATACCTTTGTTAGTAAGATGAATTTAGGGAGACTAGATTAGGTTTTGGTTGGTATTTGGTTTCTGGTGGTTTACTTGTATATTCGTTGTTTGAGTATGTGATTTAGTGATTATGGTTGTTACAATATTATTAGATTTTCAAATGATTTGTTATTATGTTGATTAAGTAGTAGTCAAAGTAGTATTCTTTTTTAAACTACCCAAGTTGATCAAATGGAAGGAAGGATAATTAAATATCCCTTGTTGGTTCTTAACCCAGATTGACTTGTAAAAGTCTTAACTTATCCAAACATCAACATACAAAAGTAGTCAATGCTGATTACAACACAAAACTATGCAATGGTGTAAAAGTTATTACTTTACTGTCAATAACATAAAGGAAAGAAACTACAGAAAACACCAATATAATTACAACACGTCCATTTAAAGTTTCTTCATGGCTTCAGCAAATTTCCTTTTTTCAAAGGCACACATCTGAGTTTCGTTGATGTGCAGCATTAATTGTTGGCGCATCTCCATCTCGCGATGTTCAACTTCCCTGTAAAAGTAACAACTTTCCATGCACGCATACCCTTTTTAACCTTTAACTCGTCAATAATTCCCCGCCTTTTTTCAAACTTTTGTCAACGTCTTTCACAACATCCAACAGTTTTCGTGCTATTTGATTGTCGTTCGCAACCTCCCTTTCCATTTGCACAACCCACATAAGAGCATAATTTTTGGATTTTGCGGCTTGTTCTAGTTCTTGTAGATGACCACCTGAACGTTCAAGATCAGTTTTTGAAGTTTCTATGCGTTTGCGCTTCATGTTTGTTTTGGAAGATGAACCTTGTGATCTAGTGTGTTAATTTATATACGGGTTTGTGTTAAGGGTTATGATGTTTCTTAACCCTTAACGGTCATGACGTTTCATTATCACCAGTTAATATGAAGAGTTACATTTGATCGTTCTTCCCTAAACCTCTCCTTTATTATTCCATACTTGGTCAATGAACTTATTGTTACTTACCGTATTGTTTTTCTCGCACTTCCCTACAAATTTAATCGATTTATCAGTGCCGTGTGAGAAATAGTCAGATGCATTGCAACTCATTATTACAGTATACGTATTGCCTTTGGACAGTCAATTGCATTAAATTATTTGTTGATATTTAAGGGGTGATACTCCCAATCGTTTCAAACCCATAAACATTTTCAACTCAATAAACACCTTCAAAAAAAATTCTAATAAACAAAAAATGGCATACTTCCCACGACTAGATGAACTTCCGGTAGCTGCTAATTCTAGGGATTGTTTTTGAAAGGACGTTGGTGTACTGTGATCGGAAATGCCGAGAGATCTTGAGTTTGCTAAATGGTCTCGTACAACTATACTGTTGATTGCTTGAGCGGACAAACGAAAAGGCAAATGTTTATAACTGAACGGAGGGTTTGTGTCCATCAGCCAAGAGTACAAGAAACGTGGAGAGTCTCAACGAGATCAAAACAAGATCTTATCTAGTTGTTGGAGATTAGAAAGTGATTTAAGAAATATCGCAGGATGTCAAAAACGATTGCTTGATTGAGAAAATCAAATCTTTGTAGGAGTCTTGTTTGTGTCGATCTTAACTATTGTTGTATTAGATTTTGGGGCATGTCCAAAATGTTATTGAAAGAACCATCTTCTTAATATATCATGGTTGGTTATATTATGCTTTATTGATTTATTGCTGCTATAATACTTTTTGATGTTAACATTACTGCGTGGGTAAATTTCAACTTGGAGAACACACATGGAAATTAATGAGTAAAAGTTGCACGTTGGTCCCAATGTTAGTATTCGACACTGGGACACTAAAGAGTTATGTGATACCATTGTCCCTAAGTTAGTATGCGCTATATTATCCGTTCTCGCCTTCCACAAGTTCTCCAAGGAAGATGGTTAAGGGACAATGCGTGTAACAACAGTGCTAATTAATGAAATTTACAATGATCCTAGTGGATATGCAGCCACCGGCCCCGTCGTAGCTTATAATATCTATTAGATCATGTTTTACCACTAATTTAAGTTATTTTTTGCTATTTAAGTGTTCTTACCCAACTTCATTTTCAAACCAAACACTCCACGGTCAACAACAATAAAAAACAATGGCCAACTTCCATGTCTACAGGAACTTGTAGCTGCGGGAAACTCGAACAATTTGACTGACGTAATGTCGGTCTATATTCAGAGGGAGATCAACGCAGATCTTCATTTTGTAGTTGAAATTAAGCATCGTGTGGAATGTGTTGTTACAATCGGGTTAATGATATAAAATGATGACATCCTAGCTGATCCCTGTTTGGAGGTCCATTAGTAAGTCCAATTGCCGAGTATCTCAAGCAGTTGTTCCCCCAAAAGGGGGGAAGTGCTTAGGATTTGAGCTAAGGAAGACGATACGAGTGCATCATCCAAGTGCCATAAAAAGATATATTCCTTTACGTTCTTAATGTTCTATTGATCATCAACTAGTTATTAGGGTTAATTTTTTTGTTTTTTATGTCGATGGGATGAACTGATATAATTAGGTGGGCAACTGTCTTTTAGGTAATGTTGATGATGGTTAAGTTTTGGGTCATCCTCAAAATTCTTTTTTGGTATGTACAATAATGGTACACATTTTTATTCATACGTGAATATATGTTAGCATCATCAGGCCCGAGTCCAACATTAAACCATAAAAGTCATCTGGACTCTCATTTTCCTGACTTAGCTTCTCTAAGACGTTATCTAGTGTCGAACTAAACTCTTCAAAAGCATATTCTTCAATATCTTCTTCATGGCTAAGCTTCTCTCTCGTTTCTTAGTGCCAGACTCTAACTCTACGTTAACTTCTCCTAATACCTTGATTTCATCATCACGAACAACCTTCCATTTAAACTTTTCAAGAGCCTCTTGCTGACTAACTTTTTCCTGGCTTAGCTTCTCTATCACTTTGTGAGTGGCAAATGAAATTCAAGTTTAATTTCCCCATACCTTTGTATTTCATCATCACTTCAACCATTTTTAAAATTTATAGATGGATAGTGAAAACTGTACCCTTTGATATGTAAAGAAAATGGATGTATGATTTTTTTTTGTGATACGAAAATAGGTTTTACTTATAAGCGGGATAATTACCCGTCAAACTAAAGGGACCACTTTATGGATCAGGGACCAAACTGTAGTTAAGATTATCGAATTTATAGAAATCTTAAAAAAATGCGAAACTTTCTATCTGTTCAGGTACCAACCGTGGAATTGATTGTTGAATGTATGTGAGAGGGGTCAAGCGCGTTATCTTATCATAAACCAAACACCCACATTTAAAGGTGTTTATAAGGACCACCAGTGACGAACGAGGGATATTATGTACGGGTGGCCGAATATCAATGTAGCAATTACAGAAACTAATACGATATGCTTCATACTTAAATATCCGTGTCAATTTAGTAACAATTTTAATTGCATGATACTACACAACTGGGCAATTGCAAATAGAAATAAATATTTTTTGTAATAAAATATTGATCTAAAATTTGAACTAAAATGTAAAGAAATATATGCTCAAATTAATCTAAAGCATTTAACAAGTGATAATGCATACATGTGAAAAACAAATGTAAGGATGTAAGAAATCTGTAAATTAGCACTTTCAAGTATGAATTAATGTAAGTATGTAAGAATGTGTGCGACAATCAAAAGTCACTCAATTTAGATATAGGCGTTAACTATATAGTATTAAAATTATGGGTGGGCCATTTTATCAATCAATACACCAATCTAAAATTACTAGTATAATAGCAGTAACTTTTAATTGACTTAGGGTGGTGCCTTGGCCAACCCGAAGGTCAAATGTATGCTCCGTCACTGGGACCAACGGTGTAAATTAACAAATGCAAAAAAGGCAAGAGATTTACATGGGTGAACAAGCAGTTCAAGGACCAAACATTGAAAATAAATCTATAAGTTCAGGGACTACTAATGCAATAAATAATACTCACCTATTGACGGGGTATAACTTTCATTTGGGCGCGATTGCAGGATAATACAATTGACATAAACACTGACACACAAAAATTAAACAAAAACCATCGCCTGTTCGTGTAACACACACAAACAAAATACCCAATAACCGTATAAACCTTAATTCTAAACAAAATACCCAATAACCAAATGGATGCAAGTGGTGGTAGTGGAAGCAACTCTCCTGTCTGGCCGATTGTTGGTATACCCATGTTTAATTGTCTTTTTTATGCATTGTTCTTTTCAGATGGTGTATTATTGATTTCAGTTTTATTAATCTTTATAGATAACAATGGCGTCGTGGATATAAACGGCACGATGAATAACCTAGAAGAGAGGATAGCGAATCTAGAAATGGTGTTTGCCTACCTTAAAAATAAAGAAGTATGCTTGAAAGACAGGAAAAACGAACCGATCTTGATGTATCTGGTGGAATTAAAAGCTTGATTATGATGAATGTACTAGTAATTGTTCCGTTATCGCCCCCAAAATTGGACCTTTAGTTAACGCGTCTCCAGTAACTCTAGTTACAAATATTTTACTACCAAACATTTTTGTTTTTCTAAACACCTTTTTCTGATGGTCCAGCCTTAGACATTGCAGAATTAGAAGTTGAATCTAAATCAAAAAGTTCCACCTCCAAGCTAAAAAATGTTACAACTCATAAAGTTGTAACCTAAAAGCTTCAAACAAAATCATTTTCTGCTAAAAGCCCTGTTCCAATAAGGAATTGCATACTAGGCCTTGCAGCATCGCATACATGGCCTTGTATGGGTAACAAAAACGCTTTGATACAAGAAAACCAAAAGATGCAATAGTTGCAGGTCAAGCCAGAAAGGGGAAAAACAAGGTTTGAACAAGAGGGATTGTTGTTTCAAGTTAACAATAGACACTTTAAATGTGGAAATATTTTTTTTTGTTTAACAGTGGTAATTTACCCGACAATGAATTTGTTACCTTTAATGTTTGTTTGATCATACATTGTATGGTTGTTCATCATACAGTTTATGTCTAATCATCTAATATTTGTTTATGCATCTTATGTCCATTTAAATAATGTTGCTTGTGGTTTATGTACCTTGTGGATGATTTAGAGATAATCCACTTATTGCTTATGTATTGAGAGCCTATTCTGATATATTTTGAGATCATTCAATGAATACCAGTTCAAGGCAATTGGGTGGTGTCTAAAATAATACCATTACAAGGATTTTTAAAGATTGAGACCAACAGTGATACTTTGTTGGGTATACTTTAACTTGGGTAAATATCATTTGACTTTTAAATTGACCCTGCTATAAAATTGGGATATTGCAAATTTGGTCCCTGTAAGTTTGGTGTTAGATTGTCCTCTATTTAATGATGTGTCAGATTTTCCATATTCCCAAATTGCTTTTCCCACCCGTTTTTGTGTGTTCCCAAAGTGATTTTCCATATTCTCAAATTGCTTTTCCCACCCATTTTAGTGTCTTCCCAAAGTGACATAACACACTTTTTGTATTCCATTTTAGTAATAATTCCGGCTACAACTTAAAAAATCACAACATATCGGCGATGATGTCGCAAACTCTTATTGAATGTATGTGAGAGGGTTCAAGCACGTTATCTTATCATAAACCAAACACCCCTATTTAAGGGTGTTTATAAGGGACCAACGGTGTAAATTAACAAATGGAAAAAAGGCGGGAGATTTACATGTGTGAACAAGCAGTTCAAGGACCAAACATTGAAAATAAATCTATAAGTCCAGGGATTACTAATGCAATAAATAATACTCACCTATTGACGGGGTATAACTTTCATTCGAACGCGATTGCAGGATAATACAATTGACATAAACCCTGACACACAAAAATTAAACAAAAACCATCGCCTGTTCGTGTAACACACACAAACAAAATACCCAATAACTGTATAAAACTTAATTCTAAACAAAATACCCAATAACCAAATGGATGCAAGTGGTGGTAGTGGAAGAAACTCTCCTGTCTGGCCGATTGTTGGTATACCTATGTTTAATTGTCTTTTTTATGCATTGTTCTTTTCAGAGGGTGTATTATTAATTTCAGTTTTATTAATCTTTATAGATAACAACGGCGCCGTGGATATGAACGGCATGATGGATAACCTATAAGAGAGGATAGCAAATCTAGAAATGGTGTTTGCCTACCTTAAAAATAAGAAGATGCTTGAAAGACTAGAAAATGAACCGAACAGAGGTAACATTTAATCTGATGTATCTTGTGGAATTAATAGCTTGATTTATTGATGATGTACTAGTAATTTTTTTGTTATCGCCCCCAAAATTGGACCTTTAGTTAACGCGTCTCCAGTAACTCTAGTTACAAATAGTTTGCTAACCAAACATTTTTGTTTTCAGTAACACCTTCTTCTGATGGTACAGCCGATGAGGACATTGCAGAATTAGAAGTTGCATCTAAATCAAAAAGTTTCACCTCCAAGCCAAAAAAGGTTACAGCTTATAAAGTTGTAACCCAAAAGGTTCAAACAAAATCATTTCCTGCTAAAAGCCCTGCTCTAATAAGGAATTGAATACTAGGCCTTGCAGCAGCGCATACATGGGCTTGTACTGGTAACAAAACCTTTAGAACAAGAAAACCAAAAGATGCAATAGTTGCAAGCCAAGCCAAAAAGGGGAAAAACAGGGTTTGAACAAGAGGGATTGTTGTTTCAAGTTAACAATAAACACTTTAAATGTGGAAATATTTTTTTATGTTTAACAGTGGTAATTTACCCGATAATGAATTTGTTACCTTTAATGTTTGTTTGATCATACATTGTATGGTTGTTGATCAAACAGTTTATGTCTAATCATCAAATATTTGCTTATGCATCTTATGTCCATTTAAATAATGTTGCTTGTGGTTTATGTACCTTGTGGATGATTTAGAGATAATCTACTTATGGCTTATGTATTGAGAGCCTATTCTGATATATTTTAAGATCATTCAATGAATACCAGTTCAAGGCAATTGGGGTGGTGTCTCAAATAATACCAGTTCAAGGTTTTTTAAAGATTGAGACCAACAGTGATACTTTGTTGGGTATACTTTAACTTGGGTAAATGTCATTTGACTTTTAAATTGAGCCTGCTATAAAATTAGGATATTGCAAATTTGGTCCCTGTAAGTTTGGTGTTAGATTGTCCTCTATTTAATGATGTGTCAAATTTTCCTTATTCCCAAATTGCTTTTCCCACCCGTTTTTGTGTGTTCCCAAAGTGATTTTCCATTTTCTCAAATTGCTTTTCCCACCCGTTTTAGTATCTTCCCAAAGTGACATAACACACTTTTTGTATTCCATTTTAATAATAATTTCGGCTACAACTTAAAAAATCACAACATATCGGCAATGATGTCGCAAACTCGCAGCACACGTGGTCGAGAAAACTCTGCACAACCACATCTCGTATTTACAAACAACGACCTTTTGACTGAAATATTAATCCGATTACCTATTCTTTGTATTCATCTCTTTACAACCGTATCAAAACAATGGCTACAAATTCTCACTTCCTCTCATTTCACCGATAGACGCAGGAAAATCCCTATCCTTGATCCTCCTGCTGGTATTTTTGCTAATCACCTTAGATATTTATTTGAATCTGATTGTGTGTCGTTAGATCCTAGACTGAAGTCAAGAAAATCGGCTATGGATAGCTCATTCACTCTTGGCTCCAATAAGGAAACTTATCATATTAACATCTTGCAATCTTGCAATGGTTTGATTCTGTGTAGTGGTTGGGGATCGCCTACTTATTATTACGTATATAATCCATCCACTAATCTGTTTAAAAGGCTTTCGCAACTAGAAAACTCGCATGATCTTTTAATTCTTCACGCAACTGGTGTATTCAGAATGGCCTTTGATCCTACAAAATTACGTGACTAAAAAGTGGTGCAACTTTTTGCATGCCTGCATGCTGAACTTGAAATTCAAGTTTACTCTTCAAAGATAGGCAATTAGAGCCTGTGCAGGGACCGGGTAAGCTACTATAATTTTTTTTCATTTTGGTACTTCAATATATTGGAATGATGCCTTCCATTGGCTAGAAACTGAGGATAGGCAGCTTACCCTTTACAAATTCCACATTGATGACCATGGCCATACAATTATAACAACCTTAGAAATCCTCAATGGGTTCCATCACGGAAGTAACTTCTTACAGTCATTTGGAGCTAGAAAAGGTGGTTATGATTAAATGTTCATACAAATAGATATACCTGCCATTTTGCATCTGCAAAGGAGATTGTTCGAGTCGTATGGGTGTTTGTTTCTTGTATCTAGAGATGATATTGACTCTAAAGAGTTTACTATATACGAGATGGTGAAAGGGTATCCTGTGTGGACAGTTAGGTACGTTGTTAATACCAATGAATTTATGACTCCACTTCATGATCGATGGTCGATTTGGTCCACTATGTAGAGTATTGGTTTGGCCGAAAGGGAAGAGGATTCTTTTTTGGTAATCAATATATCCAGAAAGTTATAATATATAACATCATGTCAAAGACCATCAGTCAGATCTTTGATATTGGTTCAAATGAAATGGATGATGAATATGAGTTGTTTCCATCTTATAAAGTTGCTCATAACCCTTATGAGTTCATTCCGTCTTTTGCAAGTGTTTGAGGAATAAAGATTTGTCAAATGTTTGTTACAATTTGCTGTTACAATTACTCCATTACGTATTGATGGGTCTGTCCAATGCCTAACTCATTTAGTTATCAATGTATGAATTAGTTACCTTTTTGGTTGTTTGATCATACCTTCAATGGTAAGGATGTAACACTTTATGTTTAAAAATATAAGTTTTTGCTAATGTATCTTATGTCTACTTTAATAATGTGCTTGAAGTGTTGTGCAACTATGTTTTGATATGTTTGACTTTTACAAGTTCAATTTGAGTAGTGTCCAGTATAATACCAGTTTCAATACTACAACTCAAAGTATCCAAAGTTGTGTTAGATTTAAGGGACCAACGATGATAGTTTAAACTATCCAAAGATAGTTTAGGGTGTGTTTGTTTTTTGCCTAAAAATACTTGCCTAAGTTTTTGCTAATGTATCTTATGTCTACTTTAATAATGTTGCTTGAAGTGTTGTGCTACTATGTTTTGATATGTTTTACTTTTACAAGTCCAATTTGAGTGGTGTCCAGTATAATACCAGTTTCAATACTACAACTCAAAGTATAGTTTAGGGTGATAGTTTAAACTATCCAAAGATAGTTTAGGGTGTGTTTGTTTTTTGCCTAAAAATACTTGCATTCCAAATTTTGTCCCTGCGTCGTATTCCCTATTTAATGATGAGTCAGACTGGTGTGTTCCCAAAGTGATATAACACAATGTTTGTATTCCATTGAAGTAATAATTCCGGCAACAACTTAAAAAATCACAACATATCGGTGATGATGTCGCAAACTTGCAGCAAACGTGGTCGAGAAAACTCTGTACAACCACATCTTTCTTTACAAACGACGACCTTCTGAGTGAAATATTAATCCGATTACCTATTCTCTGTATTCATCTATTTACAATCGTATCAAAACAATGGCTACAAATTCTCACTTCCCCTCATTTCACCGATAGACGTAGGAAAATCCCTAACCTTGATCCTCATGCTGGTATTTTTGGTAATCACCTTAGATCTTTATTTGAATGTGATTTTGTGTTGTTAGATTCGAGACTTAACTAAAAAAAATCCGCTATGGATCACTCCTTTGGTTCCACTGAAGAAGTTGAGCATGTTAGGATATTGCAGTCTTGCAATGGTTTGCTTCTGTGTAGTGGTTCGGCATGGCCTATTTTTTATTACGTCTATAATCCATCCACAAATTTGTTTAAAAGGCTTTCGCAACCAAATTACTACTTGCGTGATGATTCATGTTTTTTCAGCAGTGGTGTATTTAGATTGGCCTTTGATCCTAGAAAATCAAGTCACTACAAAGTGGTGCAAGCTGGAGGCGAAGCTGGTGAGACTTGGATTCAAATTTACTCTTCAGAGACAGGGAATTGGAGCTTCTGCAGAGACCGGTTCAGCTACTTCAGTTTTGATCATTTTGAAAGTGCAATCTATTGGAATGACGCCTTCCATTGGCTAGAGGGGTTGAATAGAGAGCTTAAGCATTGCAAATTAAATATGGAAGACCATGACCATCCAATTATGACAAGCTTAGAAATTGCTCATGGGTTGCATAGGGGAAGGAACTTCTTAGAGTCTTTTGGCGGACCTATTAATGATCCAATTTTACTGCTCATGGAATTACCTCATATGTTGCATCTTGAAGGGAAATTTTTTGAATCATGTGGGTGTCTTCTTCTTGTATGCAGAGATGATATTGGCTCTACAGAGTTTACTATCTACGAGATGATGAAAGGGTCTTCCGTGTGGTCGGTTAGGTACCTTGTTAATATTGTGCAATTACTGAATCCACTTCCTGAAGGATGGTCGATTCGGACAGGTGTTTGGAGTATTTGTTTGGGAGAAGGGGAAGAGGATGCTTTTGTGGTGATAAACTTATCCGGAAAGGTTGTAAAATACAACCTAATATCAAAAACTAACACTGAGATCTTTGATATTGGATCTAATCAAATGGATGATGATGATGATGATGATGATGATGATGATGATGCTGATGATGATGATGCGGTTCTGTTCATTCCACCTTTTGAAGTTGATCCTAACCTTTATGAGTTCATTCTGTCTCTTGTAAGTGTGTGATTATCGGTCTTTGTAAAATGATTGTTAGAATTTGATATTAAAATTAGGTCATTGGGTATTTCGAGTCTGTCGAATGCCTACTTAAAATTATAATCTTTTGATTTTTGCAGTAATATGTAATATTAAATTTTACTTTTACATGTCAATCACTCTGTTTGGTTTTGTAAATACTAAAATTCACAATGGGGTATATCACTCACTAGTTGGGTGTTTTTGCGAAAAGGAAACGGGAGGGAAAAAAAGACGTGAGGGACCAAACGCGCGAACGCTAAATGACAAAAACCTGTAACAGTAAACGCTAGTGTAGTAAAATAAAGGTGAGGGACCAAACGTGCAACCAAGAATAATAGTGAAAATACGATTCTGCCCTTCAACAGAAACACGACGTGACAAGGATAACGACGGAGATAACCGTCGTTACCCATAACGGAGTGCCAGGGACCAAACGGGTAACTACAGTGTCAAATAGGGACCCCGTATGAGAGTCCTCGTTATCTAAGAACCAAACAGGCAAACGGGGTGAAGTTTGGGGACGAACAGTGTAATTTACCCTAGATATAATAAATGAAAAGCTGAAATCATTAAACTAAAAGTATTATAAGGTACAAGTGAGCACATGAAGATGTTTTCTTCAAAATATAAACCATGAAACATTTTCAAAATGACGATATGAGTTTTATACCATATAAGCTAGAACTCATTTGTATCTTTCTGAGTGACATTACTTTCTTTTTCCAAACACGTATTCACAACGATTCCTTTATGCAAACCATGTCACTCGAAACAAAACTGATTTTAAAACTAAATACAAGTAACTTAACTTATAAATTGCCTAAATAAACAGTTAAACATAAAACAATGTTCGTGGTTGAACGTAGACATAGGTCATCGGGGTCTACATTTCGATGAGATGCATGTGCAATTGCTTTTATTTTCTCTCCAACCAATAATATTTGGATAATTAAGAATCATAAATATTTCATATTATATATGATGTGACAATCGATGTATAAAAATAGCAATGCTGTATTTTTATCAAATATTTTCTTTCTGCAACAAAAAAAAATCAAATATTTTCATTCTCCTGGTCAAATTATCATTCCATAAATGTATCTAAACACTAGTAAACCGTGCAGTTGCCTCATGACATGTTGTAAGATTTTTTGGTGACTTATGGCTTGGTTATGGCATGTCAAAATGTATCATGTTTGTGTTATTGGTCCTCCTAGCCATGGGATTAGCGGGTGTTACATAGGTTTTTTTTTATATTTTAAAGTGGGTGAGGTATTTTTATGGTGTCACCGGTGCGTATGAAACTCACATGCTTTATAACATGTTATAACTGATGAGCAGGGCCGTCTCGTCGTTTTTGAAGGCCACGTGCCACCATTATAATAGTGCGTCTCTTGAAAATAAAGCAATTTCAAAAACATGTAAAATTTATAAATGGAGCAAATATTGTTTTTAATTAAAATTTCAAAAACACCATACAAACGAAGACAAATCGTAAGTACGTATCACACCAATATTGTTATTGGATCACAAATGATAATTTGTCAACAATACATAAGAACATGAGAGTGTTTTAGACTTTCAGTATGTAAATTCAAAAACATAGGAGATTTTATCAAACTTGAGGGTGAACTTGCCAACTTGGTAAACCTTTGCAAATTAGTTTGATAATAAAACCATAGTATTAAGACCAAAGTATCAAATAGCCATAAAATAAAGGGTTTAAAGTGCACATAACCCAAAGTTGTCTTCTTCTTCGTTGTAATAGGCCCATAAACCTATGTATGTACTTACTTTTGAAAACACGTAATAACAAATGGTTTTTCATCTTGCTTTGTTTATGAACCAAATTATCTCACGTCTGAGGATATATGTATGTGTCAAAAATTAGGTTAGAATCGAATCAAATGTTCACAGGTATCTATAATCATGGTGCCCCTATAAAATTTGAGGCCCTGTGCGGTTGAGCAACCCGCACACCTTCAAATCCGGCCCTGCTGATGAGTGTGTTTTAATTATAATGATGTTATAAAATATGTGGAGGTGACATGTTTTATAAAATTTATAAAACTTGGGTGCACCTAGCACTCTTAATATATAAAGTAAAAATAATAGCTTCAACTGGCATTACTTTGGAAAATATTGCTACAATAAGTATGGCTAAGGACGGTTCGAATATTGGACTGGACCGAAAATCAATTTGACCCAAATCATTAGACCGAAGTGCTCGATCCATGTTCAGGTCGGTCTGATTCGTCGGTTCGATCCGGTCTAACAAGGTATAATGTCTGGTTGTGTGTAAGATCGAAACGGACCGGACAAGACCGATGACCGAAAATAATTAAAAGAGTGGAGCGAGGCCGGACCAAAATATTAGTCGATTCAGTTCAGTTTCTTGATTCGATACGATCCGCGATTCATAATAGTCAGCCAAGTACATAATCCAATAATCAAAGGTTAGGTGAACACATCATTTCTCATCACTAATTATAAAATCTGTATGTTACAAAATAGACTTTCTTTAAAGATAGTCCGTAATTACTACGTAATATCCTAATTAAGCTATTATTGTACTAAGAATCTACATTAATTTTGTGAAATTTATTAGCAAACCTATGTGACATCATACATCACCTGGTATGGAGTTGTACATGTAACCGACCGACACCCTTCTTCCGAAACAGACGTGAAGCACCCGTATGCTAACTTACACCAGTCACACTAACTTATATCGCTAAAATACGCGCATCAAGTTTTCCCCTATTAAGGCTGTTTTTATCGATTATCGTAAAAACACAATTTAACTGGACACATCAGCGTCACATCAATTTTCTCTCTTTAACTTTTTTATCTTCACTCCTCACAATTCAATCTTATTAGCCACCGAAACCCTCATAAAAAAACTAATTTTTTTATTAAAAACTAAAACTTTTTATTCATAAATTACAAACGTTACATTTTTTTTAAATTACAAACGTTACATTACATAACATAAAAAGCGTACACGTAAGGAATTAAAAACGTAAACATTGCATAGATAACTTAAAAACGTGAAATCAACCGAATAGCTTCTGCCTGAGCATCGCCTTCAACTCTTCATCGGTAGTCGACATATATAACGCTTTGTCTCTTTGACGGTTTTCCAATCGTCGGATTTCCAACTCCGCGGCCTTGAGTTCCAGCTCCTGCTTTTTGATCTGCAATAACTCTGTCATTTCCCGGCCCTTTTGAACCTTGTAAGGGTCGATGGCCATTGCATACTCGTTGGCCATCAACTTGGCCAAACATCAAAGGCATTTGTTGAACCTGCCGACGACGTCTTCGCTTTCACTTTCCTCTTTGTTTGGTCTTTGCCAATGGGACGACTTCGACGAACTTCATGCAGTTCATCTTCCTCGTTTGTCACACCCTCAAAATATCGCAGCGGAAAGGTAACCGGGGGCGTGACTTCATAGCACAAAGAAACATAAGAATATAAAGAACGACCACTAAATGATTCGTTTTGAAAAGGGCGTTCATTCGATACATTTAGATAAAATAAGTTGTTACGAAATACATCACATAGTTTTATCACGAAACAGTAGATTGTTTGGAAAGGAAATCAAATGAACAAAATTTATCCATAACGCCTTCAATGTGACGTGACCACGACCAGATGACTCTACAATGAGACTCCATGATGCTAGCCATGCAAGTTATTGACCTGAGAAAATACATGCTAAAATGTCAACACAAAGTTGGTGAGTTCATAGTTTTAAGTAAAATATTAGTGTGGACCACAAGGTTTCCGAGTGTATGTGACTATTATAACAAATACAATATCACATAAAAAGTATTACTATTGCACTAAGCTCATGACACTGAATCTTTAACTTTACGTGTTTACATGTTGTTGCCCATGTAGGTGTTTATCCCAAGAACACTCAAAGTTCCTCAAATGAAATACGTCCGTATAGACCAGTACAGTCGGTCAAGTAAGAGCCACCAATACTCGGATGGGGAGTTCAATCCCAAATAGATCTATTTATAGCATTCGCGCTTACATAAAGTAATTAACGGTTAATGATAGTGGTGGGGCTAGTGTGGGATAACGGGTACTTAGGCAATCAGTGAAAGTTTAAAGTACTTATGTTCGTATGTAAAACGAGCAATGTATTCTCACCCCAAGTATTTCAAAACAAGTAAAGTTATAGTTCAATAACAAGTAAAAGTGATGCTATGAAACTCACCTTAAGCAAGTAAGTAACTCTGAAGTAGTACGACTTCAAAGTAACAAAATATCCTAACCGCAATCAAATTTAATAATAAGACGCTTTAGATTTATAACATGAAGTGAACTATATGCATATGAGTTTTACAAATACTTTTATCACCCATATATACTTATGTCTAAGGTTTACCAAGTTCAATAATATGATTAAAATCAAGTTTACTAAGTAATTAAACTTAAAAATAGTAGTAGTTTTATGAGGAGAGCTTCACATCCAACTTCTCGGGTTCATAACTCTTTCATTCCTACATAAACAAATCCATTCCAAAGCCTAGATTGAAGGCTTTTGAGTTGTCTTTCCAAAATTGTAATCCTCGCTGTATGAATCAAAGTTTAAGGGTCAAAAAGTGCTAAACAACACATGTAGGTCAAACCTGAGAATTTCCAAAAAGTTTTACCCAAATTGTTTTAGTCATAACTCCTTCAATACTTAACCGCTAGAGTTGATTAAACTTGCTAAGTTCAAGTCTAATTCTTATCAACAAATAGTTCAAAAGGCCCAACTTGCCAAACTACTCTTAAGGTGCTAAACAATTCGTGTAAAGTTGAGTGTGTAGATCTGGACACTTTGTCTTGGATGAAATTCTAAAAATACTAATAAATTCTCTAAATTCATGACATTCATAATGGATCTTCCTAAGATATAGTACTAAGATGTGAAGCCAAGAAATGTGTCATAAGTGTTCTTTAAAGTTGTTAAAACATGCGTACAAGTCGACACAAAAATCTGCCAAAATTATGATTTTTAACAAACAAGTTTATTTCAAGTTTTTACACAACAAGTATATAGTGGTTATATGAAAACAAGTATGAAATGTTTTTAATGAATGAAAATCATGTAAATGAGATTCTTACAATGCGGTGGTGATAATTTGAGAACCAAAGTGTGCACAAAACTAACCCAAGAACACTAGAAAACTCTAATTTTCAATACCAACCCCTAGATTCTTGCAACCCTTCTTGCTAAACTCTTAGAACTCCTTCACCTTTTCCTTGTAACTATATAGGAGCTGAGATTTAGTATGTGTGTAAGTGTGTTTGTATGTGAATATGAGCTAGCTACTTGGTCTCTTATATATGATAACTTAAGGAATTGTAAAAAGTGGTTTTTGGGTTGTTTAAAGTATGTTTAACCAACTGATATGTCATTGAGTGTAGGTATTATTTATTATCAAGTTTTACATTTATACTTTTCTGACTATACCTAAAAACAACACTAACGGGCAGTGTACCCGATTAATTATAGCTTCGTTGGTAAGTAGTGTGTCGACCACTAAGAGTGAGAACGTAATTTATAAGTCTATCACTATTTTAGTTATCCATGTTAGATTTAATTTATCTATTCTATGTTAATTCTAAGTTAAACCTATGCTAAACCTAATTCTAACGGATAAGGAGGATTTTCAGTTTGAGAGACTGGCACAGGTTTGGTGGTGATTTAAATCTACTTCCGCTACCAAAACACACGCAAGACAATAATCAAAAGATAGAAGATCGGCCAAGCCAATCATAAGGAAACTGTATTAACCATGATTAATCAACTAAAACGTTGGTTTGTTTATTTAGTGCAATGAATGACTTATTTCGAGGGTTATATCTTTCCTAGATTCAGACGGTACTTCTTCCTGAAACCTAGACACGTAGAATTCTGTCACAATTAAACGCATCCGCATAAAGTATTTTATTTGCTGATTATAATCTATTATAGGAGATTAATAATGATGATCTTATTAAACCCTAGCCCATTGAGACTTTACCCACTTACTGCTTAACGGCTCTTTATATTCTAGTAGTCCACTGTTTGAGTCTTTACCAAGGGAATCAGAACGTTATTTGTTGATCCTAGGTCACCTGCTAGTCCAACTTGTTCATTAAACCAATGGTAAAGATATGTCAATATTTGTGATCCTATGATTCTAGATATATAAATTGCAATATGGAGAGCCATCTCGGTATCTAGCTAACATGGTCGGTATCACTAGATCTAGTTGAATGATAGGTCACATACTTAAGCACATAGACAAGTATGAATTGATAAACATAATCAACAATCAACGATAAATTAAGCAATCAACATAAACAAACCAAACATTATATTATCATAATCATGGCTAATACCCAAGGGTATTAGCCCTAAATCATTGTAAAGTATACAAGCATAATAATGAACAACCAAGGTAACCTAACCGAGTTAAACGAATGATACCAAAAATTAAACGATTATTAAGAGTATGAGAATTACAAGGTGTTTCCTATAGAATTAAGCGTGTTGCAAGTGTAACACCCCCGTCTTTGGATTGCACAGCGGAAATTGCAATTGGGTGTTACTAAATAGCACAATACACCAAGATAATAGAAAACGACCCAAATGAGACGTTTTACAAACATGTGTTCCATTATTTAATCAGAGAAAAATGCGTTTAGGTCCCCACAGGATCGCAACACAACCATACAACATTTGAAAGACAATTGTTTCAAATTAAAGACATTGTTTTAAAACACATTAAGACATTGTTTTTAAAAGACAAAGAACACATAAGTAGTCTTTTACCAAATCATCACACGCACGACACCTCCACGCCATCGTTGTCTTCATCCTTGGTTACCTGGGATAAAACATGTTTAAAACGTCAAAAAAAATGTTAAGTGAAATTCATAGAGTTTAAAATAATCAACAAGTAATAATCTTTGAACACATAATTAGTTCTTAGGAAAACAATGCAACTAATGCAATGTATAACATCTCTTTTCTTTCAAGCAATAAGATCACGACACCGAACGTTAACAATACATATGTCATTTCATATGTCAACTTGCCCCATAACAAGGTATTATTGTCATATACCTACTACCTCTAAATACAAAATGTCCGTTTGACAGGGTGTTCACAAGGATTCATACCCTGTACGGGGTTGTCAAACCCAATAGATCTATTTAATGCATTAGCGTTCACCTCACAAGATGATTAACGGTTCATGAAATAAGGGACTTCAAAAATAGCTACTTATGCGAAAACAATCTCATAATCGGGTCCAGCATACCATAAAATCATATGTGCTCGATTTATAAAACAAACATCTATCCCCCTCGCGGGTTTATAAAACAATCAAATGATTTAAATGCAAGGCTATGAACTCACCTTAAGCAAAAGAATCCAATTCAATCAAATCAACAAGCCCAATTAACTTTACGTCTCAACCGCGACCTATCTAATACATATATAGCGGCACGTGACTAAAAGTAAAATAATTCATATAATGCATACTTGAATTTATATTTATATAACTATTACTTATACATAATCATATACTACAATCTCCAAGTGCGACGCAAATCATTTTACTTTGACACATTAACAATATTACAACGTTTACCATAAAGTTTCTATTTTTAAAAAGTTGCCGAAAGTAAAGATAATATAATCCAAACTTCATATTTCATCATTAATTAACTAACATTACGACCCTTTGATCAATATAAACCATATTCAAAAGTATACGCAAGTTTGACTTTCAAAAGTCAAATTTCGTAGTTGACTTTTATACCAAAAATTTATCAATCTTAATCCGGCCGTAAAACGTTCGTTATTAAGAGTTACGTGACGAGCCACCCAGCGAAACGTAGCTAAAGGCGAACTCTATCACTTTGCATTATCAAAATTAACTTTCAAAAATTTCTCGACACGCTACGGGTCGGTCAAACTTTCTGGTCAAACTTAGTCAACTCAAAACCCATTAAAATGACATTTTTTACTTAAACCAACTATCAAAACATGTTTAACTAGCCTATGTAATTATACCAAAACCATCAAACTTCAAATAATAACCAAATACACTTTCAATAATTTCCGCACTTGAATCTTATAGCACATAACATATAACACACAATATCATCAAATTAACCACATAAAAATTTAACTAGTATACTCACAAAGCTATAAAAAACGATTTTCTTTCCCCTTGTGGTTCGAACTTCGGACGAAACCCCAAACAACAAACCAAAACCTTTTTCAACAAAACTAACTTACAATAACACTTATCCAACAACTATGAACACCCTTTTTAGATCAAAATCACATGAACTCAACCATATTTCAAACTTTCAAAATATTCATTGCATGTGGGATTTTATTAGTGGGATGTGTAGGCCTTGATGAGAGGATTAAGAATATGTATTTAGATCGTATTGCATGTCGAAAATTAGCCGGATATGGGTGTGGGTTCGGGTGGCCGGTCGTGGTGAGGGTGGAGAGGACAAGGAAAAACAAATTTTGCTAAAAAGAAAATATGTGTGTATGAGTGGCTTTATATAGAAAATAGGTTTGATCACTTTCCACCTTTAGTCCCTCCATCCTTAAAGTCCTTGTATTTTTAGTACAAAGTTATTTATTTCGTTATTATAGCCGACCAAAAACTCGAGTCACACCACTTTTGTAAATATTTTTATTCCGTCCTACTAATTTACTTTAAAACATGAGAAAACTACAATTTTGGTCCACTATCTTTACCGGGTATAACACTTTTGGTCCATTTTTTTAAAAATTTACGGGTTTAAGCCAAAACCCGAGTATCCATTTCACATTTGAGCCAAATCTAACAATTTGGTTCACATTTGAGCCAAAACCCGAGTATCTATTTCACATTTGTGCCAAATCAGATTTAACGAAATTGTTAGATTTGGCTCAAATGTGAAATGGATACTCGAGTTTTAGCTTAAACCCGCAAATTTTTGAAAAAATGGACCAAAAGTGTTATACCCGGTAAAGATAGTGGACCAAAACTGTAGTTTTCTCATAAAACATTTAATAAAACGTTAAATCACGTAAAACACAACCTTTAAACACGGTTTTTACAAAAAATCAGGGAAAAACCATAAAATACAAAAATAAAATAATCACGCTCTCAGAGCGACAATATAAATTTTCTAACTTTCTCGGACGCTAAAAACAAATAGAAACTCAATCACAGCTTGTAATTTCCCAATAAATGGAAAATTTCACCAAACCTTATATAGCATAAACGACTAAAATCAATCACGTAGTAAAATAATTATCATAGCGTGGGATAAACGTTGACCTGAAACTCTGGTTGTTACATTCTCCCCTCTTTTAGGGAGCGCCGTCCCGGTGCTCAGCTCGAATTATCCACTCTTTCTCGCTTCATCATTACTCGTAAAGAGATGAGGGTACTTATTCTTAATTTGATCCTCACGTTCCCAAGTTAATTCTGGACCTTTTTGCGAATTCTAACGAACTTTAACGATAGGTATCTGACTTTGCTTAAGTCGCTTAACTTCTCGATCAACAATTTCCACCGGCTGTTCAATCATGTGCAACTTATCATCAAGTTGAATCTCGTCCATCAGAATGACAATGTCGCCTTTCGCTAAGCATTTCTTGTGATTCGAAACATGAAAAGTACTATGAATCCCTTTCAACTCTTCAGGTAACTCCAACGTGTAAGCCACAAGACCAACTCTAGCTAGAATCTTGAATGGCCCAATGTAATATGGACTCAACTTTCCTCGCTTTTCAAAACGCACAACGCCCTTCCACGGCGATACCTTAAGCAGTACCATATCCCAAACTTCAAATTCTAACGGCTTAGATCTTCTATCCGTGTGGCTTTTCTGGCGGCTACGAGCAGTCAGCAAGCGATTCTTTAAATAATCTTCTTTGTCGTTTCACGAATCAATTATGGATCGGTGAGTTGGCTATCTCCAACCTCACTCTAGCAAACAGGTGATCTGCATTTCCGTTCGTACAAAGCCTCATATGGTGCAGCCTTGATACTCGCGTGGTAACTATTGTTGTATGAGAACTCGACCAATGGCAGGTGTCGATCCCAACTACTTCCAAAGTCGATTACACAGGCACGCAACATATCTTCAAGCATTTGTATAGTCCTCTCACTTTGACTATCCGTTTGAGGGTGGTAAGCGGTACTCATATCCAAATTTGTCCCTAACGCCTTCTGAAGTGATCTCCATAATCTAGATGTAAAATGGCTATCTTGATCTGAAATGATCAAAATAGAAACACCATGCCTACGCACAATTTCCTTCAAATAAAGTTGTGTGAGTTTCTCCATGCTATCCGTCTTCTTCATTGGTAGGAAATGAGCTGATTTGGTCAATTGATCAACAATGACCCAAATCGTATCGTACCCACTTGGCGTTCTAGGCAGTTCACTAACAAAATCCATGGTGATCCTTTCCCATTTCCAAATAGGAATCTCAGGTTGTTGCAGCAACCCAGATGATTTTTGATGCTCATCTTTAACCTTTGCACAAGTCAAACACTTGCTAACATACATGGCAATATCAGCTTTCATATTCGGCCACCAATACAACAGCTTCAAATCTTGATACATCTTGTCCGATCTCGGATGGATAAAATACTTGGACTTATGCGACTCGTGCATAACCAAATCCCTCAATCCACCGAATCGCGACAACCAAACACGATTTCCAAAACAACACGTTTCATCGGGGTAAAACTCGAATATTTGCTTAATCAATCTCCCTAAATTTTCGGCCTTCACATTCTTCTTCTTCATTGCTTCCTTTTGAGCTTCAAGGATTTGCTTAAGTAGATCGTTGTGAAAAATCATCATCAAAGATCGAATACGTAATGGCTTAATCCTTTCCTTCTGACTCAAGGCGTCAGCCACAACATTCGCTTTTCCAGGATGATAACGAATCTCACAATCATAATCACTTAACAACTCAATCCAGCGACGTTGTCTCTTGTTTAGCTCTTTTTGATTGAGAATGTACTAGATACTTTTGTAATCGATGAAAATCACACACTTTGTCCCATACAAATAATGTCTTCACATCCTAAGAGTAAAAACAACGGCTCCCAACTCTATCACCTTTTCCCATTGCATCAGCACAGCTCCATAACCCTTAAGTGATGCATCGCAATAAACCATGAAATCTTCCGTTCGTTCGGGCAACACTAAGATTGGTGCACTACACAACTTCTGCTTCGGTGTCTGAAAAGCTTCCTCTTCTTCCTTACCCCACTCATATTTCTTATCTTTCTGAGTCAATTTAGTCAGAGGCTTGGAAATCATAGAAAACCCTTCAATAAACCTCCGATAGTAACCAACCAATCCAAGAAATTGCCTCACTTTTGTTGACGTCGTTGGAGCAGCCCAATTCTTTATTGCCTCAATCTTGGCAGGATCAACATTCACACCACTACGATCAATCACATGACCAAGGAATTGTACCGAATCTAGCCAAAAATCACACTTAGTAAACTTGGCATACAATCTCTCCTTCCTAAGCTATTCCAAAATAATCTTCAAATGCTTTACATGCTCTTCTTCGTCCTTGGAATAAACCAAAATATCATCGATGAACACAATGACGAACTTATCAAGATATGACTTGCATACTCGATTCATCAAGTCCATAAACACATCAGACGCATTTGTCAGTCTAAACGGCATCACTTGGAACTCAAAGTGACCATACCGAGTTCTAAATGCAGTAATTGGAATGTCCTCTTCTTTAATGTGAAGCTGGTGATATCCTGATCGCAGATCAATCTTGGAATACACGCTCGAACCTTGAAGTTGATCAAATAAATCGTCGATTCTCGGGAGAGGATAACGATTCTTAATAATCAACTTGTTCAATTCACGGTAATCGATACACATTCGAAAAGACCCATCTTTCTTTTTCACAAACAACACCGGTGCTCCCCACGGTGATGAACTCAGACGAATAAATCCCTTCTTCAACAGCTCTCGCAATTGCTCTGACAACTCTCCCATATCAGACGGTTCCAAACGATACGGTGCACGTGAAACAAGTGCAGCCCCCGGTACCAGATCAATTCAAAATTCTACTTGCCTCGGCGGTGATAGTCCCGGCAATTCGTTAGGAAACACCTCAGGAAAGTCATGAATTATAGGCACGTCTTCCAATCGCTTCTCCTTCGGTTTCTTCTTAGTCACATATGCCAAAAACAAATGACAACCTCGTTCGATATACTTATGAGCCTTAATACAAGATATGACCTTTAGTCGGGACATACCCTTGTCACTTTCGACTGTCAACGTCTTATTTCCGTAAGGTATACGAACAACCTTCTCACCACAAATGATAACGGCATCGTGCTTGACAAGCCAGTCCATACCAATTATAATGTCGAACGAACGTACCAAGCTCATTCGGCATGAGATCAGTTTCAAAAAGATGGTTCACTAAATTCAAAGTGCAACCTTTTAAAACAGTGTTCGTACTAACTATCCTTCCATCGGCTAATTCTACCTCGTAACTGGTATCTATTTTAACCGGATCGATATCAAGCATGGAACTAAATCTAGTGTCCACAAAACTCCTATCGGAACCCGAATCAAATAAAACAGAAGCATAGTGGTTATTGAGTAGAAACGTACCCGTAACCACATTCGAACCTTACGGCTCAGCATCCTTAATCGCATAAGCTCTGCCATGAACTTCTCCAACTTCCTCTTGCTTAACCTTCTTTGGGCATCGGTTTCCTGTATGACCTTGCTCACCACAATCATAACAAGTCCAAATTGGCCGACCTTTTGCACCCGTGGCAACACTCTTTTCCTTGCAGTACCTTACCTTGTGCTCAATCTTTCCACACTTATGACACTTGATCGCACATTGACCAACATGACGAGTAAAACAACGTTCACACACAGGATGTGATCCAGATGACATCTTTCCCTCATTCGGAACAGTAGTCATAGCTCGCGCGTTCCATTACTTTCGATTATTCTGCGAAGATTGGTGTGACTTATCCTTGTTGTTACTCTTACCACTACTGTTTCCACTTTGAAAGTTCTCCTACTTTTGCTTATTCCCTTCAAGAATTCTTTTGTTCCTAGCTTGCGCTTTATGTTCCATCAACTTATGTGCCATACGCACAACTTCATTCAGATTGGTAGGCTTAGAAGAAGTAACTTCACCCTTGATGTTATCAGTCAATCCTCGGATGTAAGCATCAGCTTTCACACTTTTTGGCTCGACCATTCTTGGACACATCAAAGATAACTCATTAAATCTTTGAGTATAAGCCACCATGTTATACTCCTTGACCTTCAGGTTCCACAACTTGTTTTCCATTCACTGTCATCAATTTCTTCATCTCAGTCCACCCTATTTGGTTAGCAACATCTAGTCCCAAAATTGCGACTTTAGAGTTCCACCAAGTCAACGCAGGTCCTCGCAGTGTAGCAACAGCAAACTTAACTTTCTTATCTTTCGCACACTCGTTTATCCCAGAAGTCATTTCTGTTTTCTCAAACCATCTCCTAAGCTCAACAGCTCCTTCGGTACCACGGAAATTATCAGGGTTACACTTCATGAATCCAGCAAAAGTACATTCTCGAACAACAGGTGCGGTAACTTGGCCCCTAGCTTATTCAGATCCACTAGCATTATTTCCAGCATTCGCATGTCTTGCCCGCTCAGCAGCAATAGCGGCATCGACACTTTTTTGATCATTCGCCGAATGACAACTCGAGTCAAAGGTGCAGACTTTGGAGGCATGATTCTGTTATGTCACACAGAAAACACTTGATAAGCATTCATAACATGATATACTCATAACATGGTACAAAGACAAATCAATCACAACCACAGTCACACAATATCAAGTAGTAATCAAAAGATAGCCATTCATTATTCATCACAGAAGAGTTATTACATAGTTGCATTGTGTCACAAAATGAAACAAATCGTTACAACCAATAGCATCATGTCTACTAACTGAGGATTCAGTTTAGTGATTACACAATAAAGATACTACTAATGAAACTAAACTACTAAGAGTCACGATAGAATCCCCGCGACTCAGATGATGGACTCTCTTCATCTTCAACTGGAACATCGATAGCCTCATTCGGTCTTTCTTCCAACACAAATCCCCTACAAATCATCTCTAGATAGAACTCATGAGCTCAAACTCTAGTCCAATAGAGATCTCTCTCGACTCGTTCGTTCTGTATACGAAGAAGTGTGTTGCTAAACCTTGCTTCTTCTAGTTCCTTTTTTTAACTTCTTACAGTTAGCTCTTTCTTCAGCATTACCAAGCTTTCTAACCAGATTCCCCATTGCAGCCGTTCCTTCTTCCACACTAGATCGCACTTCATTACCTAAATCCAAAATCAACTTACCATAATACTCGTCCTTTACTTTCCCCTTCTTTTCGACCAATGCATGCGCCGTCTCGCGACCACACTACCGTCTGAAATAGAAGGCATCCGACCCAAATAGAGAGTTAATGTCCTTCCACATAAGACTGAGGAAACATACATCGTTAGTCTCTCTCGAAGGAAAGGGCAGTAGACAGACTCACCTACCACATGAGACACTAGAGGAACAGTCTCATCCACAGGCTCAACCGTTTCCTCAATCTCAAACACATCTACATGCTCTGTGAATCAGAAGCAGTGGCGGAGGGTATAAGAGGGATCCATCTCTTCATAAGGATATGTCAACTCTGGCTCATTCTCATCTTCCTCAATGTCTACTTCCATATCATCTTCTTCTTCTTGAGGTTCTTCTTCTTCCTTAAATTCTTCCTCTTCCAGATCCTCGTCTTTATCTACTAAGACATGCTTAGGAATAACATGAACATCATCGGGTTGATTCAGCTCAACTATAGGTACATCATCCACATGATCGGAAGGAATTACGTTTTTTCCATATAGTCAAAAAATATCATTAATACTTATTTAATAGTGTTCCAATAATGAATACCTTAAATTTATCCAAAAATAACAGTTCGCAAGATCCAACAACAAAAATTATACAATTTAGGGCATACTCGCGAGAAAGAATATATATTCTCAAATATACCCTCCAAACATATATAAATAACAAATATTATATAATCACTTAACAATCTATGCATACAACCCATGCATAAAATATTATCAATTACATAACATTTATGCATACAGACACATGCATAAGCAATTCTTATCATATTCATATTTGTAACCATGGCAAAACAGGATCTTGGCGTGCGTGGTTAGAAGCGTTATATTTGTATTATCAAAAAGACTCGACCCTAGTTCCCTCTATAACCTTAGGCCCTTATACCACTCTGGACACCCCTCATTTTTGGATTGCGCAGCGAAAATTGCAATTGGGTGTTACTAAATAGCACAATACACCAAGATAATAGAAAACGACCCAAATGAGACGTTTTACAAACATGTGTTCCATTATTTAATCAGAGAAAAATGCGTTTAGGTCCCCACAGGATCGCAACCACAACCATACAACATTTGAAAGACAATTGTTTCAAATTAAAGACATTGTTTTAAAACACATTAAGACATTATTTTTGAAAGACAAGGAACGCACAAGTAGTCTTTCACCAAATCATCACACGCACGACACCTCCACGCCATTGTTGCCTTCATCCTTGATTGCCTGGGATAAAACATGTTTAAAATGTCAACAAAATTGTTGAGAGTGAAATTCATAGAGTTTAAAATAATCAACAAGTAATAATCTTTGAACACATAATTAGTTCTCGGGAAAACAATGCAACGAATGCAATGTATAACATCTCTTTTCTTTCATGCAATAAGCTCATGACACCGAACGTTAACAATACATATGTCATTTTATATGTTAACTTGCCTCAGAACAAGGTATTATTGTCATATACCTACTACCTCTAAATATGACAGGGTGTTCACAAGGATTCATACCCCGGACGGGGTTGTCAAACCTAATAGATCTATTTAATGCATTAGCGTTCACCTCACAAGACGATTAACGATTCATGATCTAAGGTACTTCGACAATAGCTACTTATGCGAAAACAATCTCATAATCGGGTCCAGCATATCATAAAATCATATGTGCTCGATTTATAAAACAAACATGTATCCCCCTCGCGGGTTTATAAAACAATCAAAAGATTTAAATGCAAGGCTATGAACTCACCTTAAGCAAAAGAATCCAATTCAATCAAATCAACAAGCGCAATTAACTTCACGTCTCAACCGCGACCTATATAATACATATATAGCGGCACGTGACTAAAAGTAAAATAATCCATATAATGCATACTTGAATTTATATTTATATAACTATTACGTATACATAATCATATGCTACAATCTCCAAGTGCGACGCAAATCATTTTACTTTGACGCATTAACAATATTACAACGTTTACCATAAAGTTTTTATTTTTAGATTGTTGCCGAAAGTAAAGATAATATAATCCAAACTTCATATTTCATCATTAATTAACTAACATTACGAACCCTTTGCTCAATATAAACCATATTCAAAAGTATACGCAAGTTTGACTTTCAAAAGTCAAACTATGTAGTTGACTTTTATACCAAAATTTTACCAATCTTAATTTGGCCGTAAAACGTTCGTTATTAAGAGTTACGCGACGAGCCACCTAGCGAAACGTAGCTAAAGGAGAACTCTATAACTTTTCATTATCAAAATTAACTTTCAAAATTTTCTCGACATGCTACGGGTCGGTCAAACTTTCTGGTCAAACTTAGTCAACTCAAAACCCATTAAAATGACATTTTTGACTTAAACCAACTATCAAAACATGTTTAACTAGCCTATGTAATTATACCAAAACCATCAAGCTTCAAATAATAACCAAATACACTTTCAATAATTTCCGCACTTAAATCTTATAGCACATAACATATAACACGCAATATCATCAAATTAACCACATAAAAATATAACTAGTATACTCACAAAGCTATAACAAAAATCGATTTTGTTTCCCCTTGTGGTTCGAACTTTGGACGAAACCCCAAACAACAAACCAAAACCTTTTTCAACAAAACTAACTTATAATAACACTTATCAAACAACTATGAACACCCTTTTTAGATCAAAATCAGATGTACTCAACCATATTTCAAACTTTTAAAATATTCATTGCATGTGGGATTTTATTAGTGGGATATGTAGGCCTTAATAAGAGGATTAAGAATATGTATTTAGATCGTATTGCATGTCGGAAATTAGTTGGATATGGGTGTGGGTTTGGGTGGCCGGTTGTGGCGAGGGTGGAGAGGACAAGGAAGAACAAATTTTGCTAAAAAGAAAAGAAAATATGTGTGTATGAGTGGCTTTATATAGAAAATAGGTTTGATCATTTTCCACCTTTAGTCCCTCCATCCTTAAAGTCCTTCTATTTTTATACAAAGTTATTTATTTCGTTATTATAGCCGACCAAAAACTCGAGTCACACCACTTTTGTAAATATTTTTATTCCGTCCCACTAATTTACTTTAAAACATTTAATAAAACGTTAAATCACGTAAAACACAACCTTTAAACACGGTTTTTACAAAAACTCGAGGAAAAACCATAAAATACAAAAATAAAATAATCACGCTCTTTGAGCGACAATATAAATTTTCTAACTTTCTCGGACGCTAAAAACAAATAGAAACTCAATCATGGCTTGTAATTTCCCAATAAATGGAAAATTTCACCAAACCTTATATAGAATAAACGACTAAAATCAATCATGTAGTAAAATAATTATCATAGCTCGGGATAAACGTTGACCTGAAACTCGGGTTGTTACAGCAAGACCTTCTTTGCTCCTCTTATCTTCTGAAAATCGACCTTTATGGTTATGGTATCGTAAATATGATCAAGCACACCTAAAACTCATTTTTAGATATTCTATTTATAGTGTCTGGAATTTCTTCGATAAGCCGTATTGGTCGAGGTCAATACATTGGGAGTTTTCTTGGAGTAGAGACCACGTTCAATATCTTCCAGTATATTTAATTACTCGAAATAGAATATAGCGTATAAAGGTCTTCTGGATACGACGTATAGCTCTTTAGTTCTTCGTAGTTTCTTGTGAAGTGCAGGCACAGATACGCCGTATCATCCTTGATGGATACGGCGTATAGTATGTCAGAACAATATTCTTCAGATTTCTTCGTTTAAGCTCTAGAATGCGTACCTTTTTGCTAATCTTTACAAAGTACTCCATAATTACTGCAAATCTCAAATATAAATGATTAAGTACCAATTCTTGCAATAATTATACAAAATGGGTAATTTACATGGATTAAATGATGCTATAAAAGTGACGTTATTTGATATCATCACAAACTTAGGCAAAGAAACAAATTAATAGGGAGCTGGGGCTGATTTAGGCCGACTTTATGGTGGGTTGAAAAGGGGACAAGAGCCTTGTGACAACCTTGGATGATGGTGCTAGCATAAAAGATGGAAATGAGGTAGAAATACGGATGTTTTACATGCAAAAATGGATTGGGGGGGGGGGGACTTATATGGCTGCTTATAAGGGTTTAAAAGGGTGGAAAAACTCAAATTTTGAAAGTATTTGATAGCTTATAGTATTAGTAGAAAGATGGTGAGGGTATTGGGTAAGTTGTGCATGCATGTAATATAATGCGAGTTTGGAAGACGTACGTAAAATTTGTAAAACCGTTTACATATGACTTGTAAATCATGTTCATGAAAGTAATAATATACTTGTTATGTATAGACTAAACTTATTCTAAAGATGGAATTTGTTCAAAGTTGTTTCTCGTTGTACGCGGGATAACCTAACTGGTTATACGTAAAGTCTAAAATTTGCTTGTTTGGAATAAAACATTCAAGTTTATAAATAAATGTAAACCCTAAATTTACGGTTGTCACATCGTCCCTAGCCGTGTAATTTATATTGAATCTGCCATCTCCTGACTCCCTCGTGTTGAACGAAATCTCGCCTCTCGACTTGTATCTCTTGCTAATTCGTTCCTTATTGTCTTTCATAAACTATGGAACTTCTCCGTTATTCCATTTATCACATTGTTTTAACACCTCCCAGTAATGCAAAATTGTAAATGGGACTGAATACTCTACTTGATAATCTGTTAGTGCCATTTGAATATAATCCACATCGCCGGCTCCACCAGTGTACGTCCAAAAAGTGTTAGCGTACACATCACAAAAAGTAGCAACTTTTGGACGCACGGTCTTTCATTTTCTGTTAACCATATCGTACATCCGACGCTTGATATCAGACAAGTCGTGTGCACGTGCTCCATGATCTCAACCCAAAATCCCTTCTCCTTTATCGCATTACCCACAACGTTATCTTCAGATGTACGGACCCAAGATTTGCACAATGTAGTCTCTTCCTCGAGGGGTCCATGGAATACAACGTTGGTCCTCGACTCCTTGTCTTTTTGGTTATGCGGCTTCTTTATCGGGGACGGTTGATGTCTTTAGTTCGACTTCTTCTTCAGGGCCGGGACTTGTATCTCGTCTACTTCTTCGATGGGGGACGCTCCTCATGAAAGGTCTCTGAAAACTGACATTTCATCCATGTCATCTGAACTAAAATGTCCGACAAGAGATGAAAAACGGACAACTTTAGGTTGAGATGAAGAACCAAAAATGTTAGGTTGAGATCAAGAACCAAAAACTTTAGGTTGAGAATGTTAGGTTGAGTTGAAGAACCAAACATGTTAGGTTGAGTTGAAGAACCAAACATGTTAGGTTGAGATGAAGAATCGTCAACGGTATGTTATGAACCGTACTCGTAGTGGCCAAAGAGGTTGTTTGGTTGTCCGTATGGGTTGTACACATTTTGTTGATGTGGAGATGTGAATGGTTGCTTTGGGTAAACCAATTGTGGTGCAGCGAAGGTGATTCGTTGTGATTCTTGGGTTGCCGGTGGAGTATTTAGAAGACTAAATGTTCCTTCCAATATCGGGGGATCATTTCGGGTTGTTCTTCATTGTTAACGGTTTGTGTTGCGGGGAGTATTTTGTTTAGACATTGTGTTAGTAAAAATGATAATAAGAGTAGAGAGTATATAATTTGAAGTTTTGTTTAAAAATGTTGATGTTTAAGGGTATTTATTGGTAAATAAAATGGTAGTGGGGAAAAGTTTTTTATTTTTTAAATTATATAGTTGCATGAAGGGGGCTTGCATTTTCACAATACCCCAAAACCCACTGGCTCACCAACGTGACTCTATTTTGTATCTTGTGGCGCGTGAGTGTTTTGTGATTTAGGGAGTCACACGTAAGTTTAAGCTCATGCGACGAGTTGTGACTGGGTCACGGTTGCGATAAAAGCAGCCTCAGTACCTCATGCTAGCTTACACCTATCATGATTAGGGGTGTAAACGAGCCGATTTGAGCCGAGTACTACCAAGCTCTAGCTCGACTCAAATACTAAAACTCGAAGTCGAAACTCGACTCGAGCTAGGCCGAGCTTTATATTTTGAGCTCGGCCGATCTTTATATTTCGAGCTTGAGCTTGACTCGTCATATAAAACTCGAGCTCGAAACTCGACTCAAGCTCTATTATTTCCACATTTCATGCTCGAACTCGATAAATACTCGGCATATAAAGCTCGACTCGATTCGATTCATGTATATAAAAAGGTAAAAGTGTAATTTAATTGAAGCTCGATAAGTATCGCGAGCTTCACGAGCCGAGTATTTTGGAGCTCGAACTCGACTCGAAAATATAGTCGAGTAGCTCGAACTCGAGCTCGACTCGTTTAGATCAAGCCAATTTCGAGTAGTCTACGAGTCGATCTCGAGTAACTCGCGAGTTGTCTCGTCTCATGTACACCCCTAATCATGATAACGTACATTTATTCTAAAGACTAGAGATCATCAAGACAATGAGAAAGTTTCTCTCTTTTAAAATAATATGTTTTAAAATAAGTGCTTATTTGTATTTTTCAATGTTATATATAGCGTGGACGTGGAGTGGCGGCATGACCAAGCCTCACGCTTTAGGCGTCATAGCAAAGCCTAAGCTTTTTTAAAGCGTGACTTAAAACGATACAAAATATGAAAATATTTATAGATTTATATCATATTTAAAAAAAACTTTTTTTTATCAGAGTTGAATTGAAAAAAAGCACCACGCCTTGCACCTTTGCGCGTCTTTACACGCCTCATTTCACGGAATTCCTAGAGCCGACGCCTTTGTCTATTTTGTGACGTGAAGGTCACGCCTCGTAATTTAACGGCGCTTTAGCGCCGCCACAATGCACCTTTTAGCACCCTGGTATTTCTCATGCATAATGAGAATGTAAATATTTCAAACAAGACGTTAATTGACTTCTCAAAAACTGATAAATTTTGGGTGTGGTAGGGAAGGACGGCCCTATCTCACTTTATGATCCAACCCATTGCTTGTCTATTTAAGTAAGTCTTTTGCAATACATGTTCTAAACCTCTTGCAAACATTTTTTAAGCTTTTGCAATGTAACTTAACATATTCACAAGTCTTCAAGATCCTCTTTAGTCATTGATCATTATGCTTATAACTCTCATTTGTTGAAAGCACACTAGCATGTCATGATCCACCAAAACAAGCCTAGAGTTCTTATCATTCACATCCATAACAAGCACACTTGCATATAAGGATCCATCACAAAAACATGGTTTGTAAGGCCACTTATCCTCTTCATCCATGAAGAAGGGGACACCAATCAAGCATTAGTAGAAATTCTTTGTTGTTATAGATTAGGTCTTTTATCCTTTAGATTAAAAACTTGTACTTAGATCACTATTATTCTACACAATTATCACCCACTATACACACATTTGTATCATAAAACATTTACCCAAAATAGAGGTTAGGTTATTTACGTATTTAGGACTAATGTTAGTTAAAGTCACGTAAAACAATAAATTAGAGTTAAGTAAACTTAAAATACCAACTAATATAGTCTTATTATATTCTATTATAAATTGAAATCTTAAGTTGACTGTTTTATTTTTTATTTTGCTATAATTTTAATATCTTCCATAAACAACACATGTTATCATCACTTTTTGATGGTTCAATTGAATGTAAGTATTAATGTGAGATTAAATTATGAGATCATTACAAACACATACATATTAAATATAGAAAAAAAAAAAAAAAATTTTACACATACATAAAAACCGTTTGACTGAAGGTATAATACGCGTGGACCAGTTGAAACTGGTACTAAACCAGATCGACAAAAAAAAATCAAGTTTTAAAACATAGTAAGTGCACTAGGTGTCATTGGTGTCGTGGGGTGTTGTCAAGGGCGAAAATGGTGTCACCTCAGCACTTTTTAACTTATATTATCAAATCACCCACAAACACAAAACCCTCCCTCATATACACCAGTTCTTGGGCCCATAGTTCCCCAATGGAATTCTCAACATTTTTTCTTCATTTATTCAAATAAAATCACACATTAAAAATATACATAAAATAAAAATAAGACGTAAAAGTAAAAGTACATAAACTAAACTTGTTTTGAGGATAATACAGGGCCGTTATTCGTTTTCTTATTCTCTATGATAGCTGCGTCAATCGGATCCACCCCGTTGGCGTTGATTGCCAGAATCTTCAAGTCCTTGTGCTTTTTTTATCAATTGATTAATTCAACTCCGCCGAAGTCTCGTGGTCCAGACGTTCCATATTCGCCTTACGGTCTAAAACGTATTATTGTTGCATCATTTCCTGAAACATTATCGGGTTTGAACCAGAAGTGGCGGGTGAGTTTGAATATCGTTGACTTTTAAACTTTGTTTCTTTGCCGATTAGACGCGACAACTCATCATCTCCAAAAAGCCCTAGTTCAAACTCAGTTACCCGTCATCGGTTTCGTCTTACTTGTGTCGGATCGGGATTTTTGTATTTGTGTTGGTATTTCTAAAAAGACCAACGTTTTGTGCTTAAAATTTGTACCCTCAATGGTTTTATACCAAATTTTAACCCGAGTCATCAAATCTTCATCATTATCTCCGCTAAGAGCCTTGGTTTCGTTGACAAGCTAGTTAAACCTCCTGACTTCTTGGTTCATCGGAGTCTATTTTCTCGTCAACATGTTATTGGTACTATAGGAATTTGTTTTTCTTGGCTTGCGCATTGTATTTGTCAAGAACTTTATACAAAAACGTGTCACTTATTTTTGTTCCGGTCCGACATTTGGATCATCAGATGCTTGTATGTTGTACGTAACATTTCGCCAATATTAACTCCTTATCTTGGCTCCAAAAGTGTCGACTTAAGGATCCCCTCGACTTTCTTTTGTCGGGGTTTCTTGGCTTTCGTATTGACACGTTTTTTGGATGACGATGGCCCCTCGTCTTCGGGTTATTTTTGGGATTGTTGTTGAGTATAAGTGGGTTGGTATAGATTTAGTTAAAAAATTTGAGTCAAAATTGGTTAGCAATTGTAGTTGTTGAAGTTGAAATTGTTGAAGAAGTATTTGTTGATCGGGTGTAAATTGGTTGGCATATAGGTTAAAGTTGGTAAATTGGTTTGTGATTTGATATGTCGTGTCAAACGATGAAAGTTGGTTGGTGTTTCAGGTGATGGAATTTGTTTTAGATTAGAATAAGATGAGTAATTGGGTATTTAATTTTGTGAGTCGTTGAGCATGAAGTTGATCTATTGTTGGTTGCGATTCGTTTTTGTAATAAAAGTAGAAATATAATTGTTAAGTTTAGAGGTACAAATGATAGTGGAAGTGTATGTAAAAATTAGGGGTGTGCAGGAAACCGAACCTAAACCGAAACAAACCGAAGAACCGAAACCTAAAAAACCGAAATCGATTGAAAAACCGATGGTTCGGTTTTCGGATTTTGAAAAAACAGAAGTTTTTGGTTCGGTTTGGTTTTAGCATTAAAAAAACCAATATAAACCGAATCGATCTTTATAAACATGGGAACAAAAATAAGTTATGATTGAAGCTAAGAGACGATGAATATGTTTCACTAGATTAACTATATTATGTCGAGTAACTACTATTTCTTTCATATGCTTCTGAACATGCCGTTTAGGACACATGATAAGTTCTCTTCTAGAATTTTTTTGTATTTATTAGGTTTTTATCATTGTTATGTTGTTGCTTTATAACACATAAATAATTTTTTTATGATTTTATATGGTCATTTGTTTCTTATTTTCATTGTTGTGTTTTTTGTTTTTCTTGTTTGGATTGTTTCTTTTAAGCTTTGAAGGTGTTGGTTTATAATATATTCCAAATCGACTTTGTAAAGGCAAAGCTCAATAAATTTTATAAAAACCGAAAAAATCGAAAAACCAAAACAAAAATAAACCGACACCGAAAAACCAAACCGACACAAAACCGAAACCGAAACCGAAAAACCAAATCAAAACCGAAATTTGTCAGTTCGATTTCGGTTTTATACAAAAACCGAACCATGCTCACCCCTAATAAAAATTGAAAGAATAATGTGGTATCTATAGGATTTATTTGAAAGGGTAAAAAAAATAAAAATTGGAGATTTCATTGCTAAAATCCTTGCTCTGTATTGCTAACTTACGGACGTTAGTATTAGCCGACATAACTTTGTCTTTTCCACTAACCCGTGCTAATATACGCCACATCAGTTCTCCTTGGACTCATTACACAAATCCACACCCCAAAATAAACAGAATACTACTCTCTCCGTCTTAAATTAATAGTCTCTCTTTTTATTTTGGGTTGTCCTAAAATTATTGGCTCCTTTCAAATATAGTTGTGAGTAATAATGATGCTAGAAATTACAAACTTTATTCAAAGCTTTAATTAATTTGATAAGAGTAATACTGTCATTTTGCAAAAATGTAAAAGATTTTTGTGAGTGACAGTTAATTTGGAAAGGAGGGAGTAGAATAGTATAAAACCCAAAATTGTTTCATTAATAATTAAATCATCATCATCATCACCACCTACACATTTTCTCTCTTTACATCTTTCCAGTAAGCATCACCACCATCACCTTCACCTTCATTACTCATTATTATTCATCCCTAGTTTTATTTATTTATTAATTGTTTCTGTTATAATGCTATTATGTATATCTGATTTATAACTATAATTACAATTACAATATCTGATGAGACGCCGTTTACCGGTGACTACTTCAACAGATCATATGGAAAAAGGAACAAATAAGTCCCAGCAATCCCGTGTTTGTGTACTAGGTTTACTTTGTCTCTTTTTTTGGGGCTTTTTATTGTATTTTCATTTCGTCGTTATTGGCGGTAGATCTTACTCCATTTCGCCCGATCCTATAACCCCTCAACCCGTCCCTACTCGCCCTAGTGATAATACTGTTACTCATAGTTTATATAATGCTGCTGATAGTAGTAGAGATTTGGTTGTAGATCAACCGCGAAAACGTGACCCAGACCCTGTAGTTGAGAATGGTAATGGTGATAGTATGGACTCGGTTGTAGATCAACACATAAAACGTGACCAAGAGCTTGTAGTTGAGAATGGTGATAGTACGGACTCGGTTGTAGATCAACCGATAAAACGTGGGCAAGAGCTTCTAGTTGAGAAAGAGGAGTATTTGTTTATGAAGGCGTTAAGGACGGTGGAGAATGTGAGTGATCCGTGTGGTGGGAGATATGTGTATGTGCATGATTTGCCGTCTAGGTTTAATGAGGATATGCTTAAACAATGTAGGAGTTTAAGTAAATGGACTAATATGTGTAAGTTTACGACGAACGCGGGGCTTGGCCCGCCGTTGGAGAATGATGAAGGGGTTTTCTCAGAAAAAGGGTGGTATGCGACTAATCAGTTTGCGGTGGATGTGATTTTTAGTAATAGGATGAAGCAGTATGAGTGTTTGACGAAAGATTCGTCGCTTGCTGCGGCGATATTTGTGCCGTTTTATGCGGGGTTTGATATTGCGAGGTATTTATGGGGGTATAATATTTCGATGAGAGATGCTGCGTCGATTGATCTTGTTGAGTGGTTGCACAAGAGGCCGGAGTGGAGGATCATGGGGGGCAAGGATCATTTTCTTGTTGCGGGGAGGATTACTTGGGATTTTAGGAGGTTGAGTGAAGATGAAAACGATTGGGGGAATAAGCTTTTGTTTTTACCGGCTGCTAAGAATATGTCGATGCTTGTCGTGGAGTCTAGTCCGTGGAATGCTAATGATTTTGCTATTCCGTATCCTACTTATTTCCATCCGTCAAAAGACGCTGAAGTGTTTGCGTGGCAGGGTCGGATGATGGGTTTAGATAGGAAATGGCTGTTTTGTTTTGCGGGTGCCCCACGTCCCGATAATCCTAAGTCGATTAGGGGTCAGATTATTGATCAGTGCAAGAGTTCTCCTGTTGGAAAGTTGTTAGAATGTGATCTTGGTGAGAGCAAGTGTCATTCCCCTAGTAGTATAATGCAGATGTTTCAAAGCTCGGTTTTTTGTTTACAACCACAAGGTGATTCGTATACTAGAAGATCGGCGTTTGACTCGATGTTGGCTGGTTGTATCCCGGTTTTCTTTCACCCTGGTTCTGCATATACACAGTATGTGTGGCATTTACCAAAGAATTACTCAAAGTATTCGGTTTTCATCCCAGAGGACGACCTTCGGAAGAAGAATATCAGTATAGAGGAGCGACTCAGTCAAATCCCACAAGATCAGGTCAAGAAGATGAGGGAAGAGGTTATAAATCTGATCCCGGGGCTAATTTATGCGGACCCTCGTTCAAAGCTAGACTCGCATAGAGATGCTTTTGACGTATCTGTTCAAGCGATTATCAACAAAGTGACAAGAATGAGAAAGGACATCATTGAGGGGCGTACGAATGACGATTTCATTGAAGAATTAAGTTGGAAGTATGCTTTATTAGACGAAGGTGAGTCTGTTGGGGTCCATGAATGGGATCCCTTTTTCTCAAAACCAAAACCGAATGACGGAAACAGTGACTCAGACGGTTCCGCAGCAAAAGCAGCAGAGAATTCTTGGAAAAACGAGCAAAGAGACCACTCGTGATGAAGATGTAATGAAGGTATATTGCTTATAATTTAAATGTTATTGATACGTGATGTTAGAGGTTACTATCTAGTTTGTGGTCTGCCCATTCAGTTGTTGAAGCAGGAAGCGGATGGATTATAATTTTGCCACTAATACATAGGTCTTTATTTTGTCAGATTGTTGATTCTTTGTAATGATATCCTTATACACATGCTTTTACATGAACTCTTATTTCTCTTTCAGTAGCACTTAAAACGAGAATGCACAAGCGATAACTTTTACGGAATACTATATTATTTAGCTCTTTATGTTATCTTAGCTACTATAGCTCTATAAACATCGTTGACTGTCATTTAGACCACAATATACAGTTGTCTTCTATAACGATGAATGCTTAACTCGATAAACAACCAAGCCTCTTGCTTGTAAGTGCATACCTTACAAATTAAATGGGTGGGAGTTGTAAAATAGGTTGGTCCGTAGGTGAATCTGTGGTTAGAGGCAAATGGGTGGACTGACTAACAAGTAAAAATGGGTTTGGATTTACCCGAAACAAGTTTTCTCCTAAATTGTAGCTTTTTTTAAAATAAATTATGTGTGTCAGATAAAATTACGAAAGTTGTATCACTTCGATAACCTAATATTGGAATACCATGATCTAAGAGGTTTTACGCATTATGAAATAGGCTATCGGTCTACAGCCCACCTCCCCCATACATGCTTTTGGCGGGATTGGGTATCGTTGTTGTTGTGAAATAGGCTATGGGTGACTTTCAACTAATGGACCCGTGTGCCCGCTTTCATATAAGCTACTTTTGATTCTACTGTCTGCGCTTTAGATATATAGTGTAACTCTAAACCGACTTAAAAGCAATGTTATAAATAGCGTGAAGCGTGGCGTAGCGGCATAGCCAAGCCTCAAGCTTTAGCGTGAGACGTTGCGTCATAGCGTTTTTAAGGCGTGACTCAAGGAGGCAAAAAATATTTATAGAGTGGTCAATATTAGTTAGCTACTAGGCTTAAAATTGAGTAACGGAGTTACTAAGCCCGAATCCCATACAACCCAAAGCATAAATACTTGTAAATAAGCTCAAATCCATGAAATTTTTTAAAGCTTCAAAAAAAATCACGCTATAGCCCGCTTTATGGCGTCTTATTGCACGTCACGCCTCAAAATGACGCCTTGGCCTGTTTCGTAACGTGGAGGCCACGCCTCGCGCTATGGAACCGCTATAGCGCGCTATTTAGAACCCTGCTTAAAACTAAATGAATCTAACCCATGCTAGATTTGTCAGTTTGGAAAAAAATTTGAGGTTATTTGACTATGGTGTGGTGGGAAACAAAGTTTTCTGGGCTATCTCACTTCCAGGCTGTAAACGTGTGTAGCACCACTCTTTGACCTTTTGTTAGATACTACGTACAAAATATAATATGAATAGAAAACCATTGACTAGCTGTCGGATTTTGGTGGTAAAGTATACAATCATCTTCGTAGTAAAGGCACTAGAAACAAGGGCGAAGAATCCATGGAATCCATATCATTGAAAGCATGGTTGTTAAAGATTTGAGGATCTTACGATTTTACGACATTATATAGAAAAAACGATCATGATTCAATGTATGATCTTTGTAGGTTTAAGATCTTATAGGGTCTCGATCTTAACCATAAGATCTTAAGATCTAATCCGATACAATCTTAAAATACATATGAATCTTCTCAAACATTCATTAATCATAATTTAGGATACCATTTTCACGGGGCATTCCTATAATTTTTTGTTTATGATATATACTAACTTGTAGATTTGTGTAATATTAAAAGAAAAATGATTGTTGTGTCTACTAAACATGTCTAATTATGTACCTAATGACTTAATTGGTTGATTTAAAAAATGATTAATAAGAATTTAGAGAAAAAAAATACGTAATTGTCAAATGATTTATGAATTAGACATGTATTTAAGCTTGTGTATTATTAGGCCTAAATAACATTACTCATATTAAAAAGACTTGACATTCTAGTAAGATCTTATTATCTAACTCCGATTTTAGGATCTCAATCTTGTAAAGACGAAGACGATACCGAGTAGAATTCCGATCTTGAAATTTTTAATCAAATGTAATCGGGCGGCTCTTTTTGGCCGTATGCCCGTAGCCCCTCTTGATTCATGCATTTTATAGTATAATGTTATTTCTGTGATGATATATGTGTTTGTTTAGGGATTGAAAAAATAATTATTGAATTCAACCTTTTTGATTAATTTGCTTGAGTACGAGCAAAACGTAAGTGCAAGACATTTGATATGTGCGAAATTTTACATATTTTTAATATCAACAAGCGTCCCGTGCGATGCTGCGGGGCGTTAATTTTTTTTGTGCTGGTTTATTTTTCGGTCTCAAGTTTTATACTTTGTTTTTTTTTCTTATATGGCTTATTTGTTGGGCCTTATGTTTAAAGGTTTTTTTTTTTTTTTTTTTTGCTATTTGGGTTATTTTTTTATGAGATTTGGGTAAATATGTGTTAAGCATGATTGCTCGCGCGTTGATGCGGGGCGTTAATTGATGAGAGGCGGTAATTTTTTTTAATTATTTATTTTGTGCGGGTTTATTTTTCCGGTCTCATGTTCAATAGTTTTTTTTATACGGGCTTATGTGTTAGGCGTCATGTCGTGGGTATTTTTTGATCTGAATAAATCAGTACTTTTGTATTATTTTTTCCTATTTTGTGTTGAGCAATTTTTTTTATATTATTTTGTGCGTATTTATTTTTTCCGTCTCCATGTTTAATTGTTTGTTTTTTTTTATATGGGCTTATGTATTTGGTCTCATGTCGCGGATATTTTTTGATCTGAGTAAATTAGTACTTTTGTAATTTTGTTTCCTATTTTGTGCCGAGCAATTTTTTTATATATTATTTTGTGCGGGTTTATGTTTTCGGTCTCATGTTTAATTGTTTGTTTTTTTTATATGGGCTTATGTGTTTGGTCTCATGTCGCGGATATTTTTTGATCTGAGTAAATAAGTACTTTTGTAATTTTGTTTCCTATTTTGTGCCGAGCAATTTTTTTATATATTATTTTGTGCGGGTTTATTTTTTCGGTCTCATGTTTAATAGTTTATTTTATTTTATATG
>BQNB010021609.1:0-12500 GCA_026074375.1 Tanacetum coccineum
GATTGTGAGATTCGTTATCACCCGGGAAAGGCAAATGTTGTTGCTGATGCTTTGAGCAGGAAAGAGCGAATAAAGCCGTTAAGAGTTCGAGCCTTAGTCATGACTATTGGTTTGAATCTTCCTAAGTAAATCTTGAATGCTCAGACTGAAGCACGGAAACCAGAGAACTTCAAGAATGAAGATGTTGGAGGTATGTTGATTGAAAATTCTAAGGATCCAGAGAAACTCAGAACAGAAAAGTTGGAACCTCGTACGGATGGAAATGGCAGGAGTTGGTTACCATGTTATGGCGACTTGAGGACTGTGATTATGCATGATTCCCACAAGTCAAAATACTCTATCCATCCGGGTTCTGACAAGATGTATAAGGACATGAAGAAGCTTTATTGGTAGCCCAATATGAAGGCCGACATCGCCACGTATGTTAGCAAATGTTTGACTTGTGCTAAGGTCAAGGCTGAACACCAAAGGCCATCGGGTATGTTGGTGCAACCCGAGACACCTCAATGGAAGTGGGATAATATCACAATGGATTTTGTCACGAAGCTTCCTAAGTCGTCACAAGGATATGACACCATTTGGGTGATTGTTGACCGACTTACTAAATCTGCCATCTTCGTACCAATGAGGGAAACTGATCCCATGGAAAAGTTGGCAAGAATGTACCTGAAAGGGGTGGTCACGAGGCATGGGATACCTGTCTTAATCATTTGTGATCGCGACCCTAGGTTTGCGTCAAATTTCTGGAGGTCTTCAGAAGGCTTTGGGTACGAATTTTGATATGAGTACTCCACAAACTGACGGGCAAAGCGAGAGGACTATTCAAACTCTCGAGGATATGCTGCGTGCTTGTGTGATCGACTTTGGAAAGGGTTGGGTTAACCATTTGCCATTAGTCGAGTTTTCATATAACAATAGCTATCACGCTAGCATTAAGGCTGCACCGTTTGAAGCGCTTTACGGTCGAAAGTGTCGTTCACCTGTTTGTTGGGCCGAGGTTGGAGAAGTTCAACTCACTGGTCCAGAGATAGTTCAAGAGACGACCGAGAAAATCATTCAGATCAAGCAGAGAATTCAGGCTGCTCGTGATCGGCAAAAGAGTTACGCCGATTTAAAGCGTAAGCCGATGGAATTCCAAGTTGGGGATAAAGTTATGCTTAAAGTTTCGCCTTGGAAAGGGGTCGTACGTTTTGGCAAACGGGGGAAGTTGAACCCTAGGTACGTTGGACCGTTCAAGGTGTTGGAAAAGGTTGGATCTGTTGCATACAAGCTTGAGCTTCCTGAAGAGCTGAGCAGGGTTCACAATACGTTTCATGTATCCAACTTGAAAAAGTGCTATGCCGACGAACCTTTAGCCGTTCCGTTGGATGGACTTCATTTGGATGACAAGCTTCAATTCGTCGAGGAACCAGTAGAAATCATGGATCGTGAAGTTAAACGGTTGAAGCGAAGCCGCATTCCAATAATCAAGGTTCGATGGAACTCTAGGAGAGGTCCTGAGTTCACATGGGAACGCGAAGATCAATTCCGGAAGAAATATCCACACCTCTTCACAAAGACCGCACCGTCGTCAAGTGCCGCGTCTTAAGCCTTGAGGACAAGGCTCACTTAACGGGGGAAGACTATAACACCCCGTGTTTTAGGGTCATTGTACGTCGTCAATAAATTCACTATTTATTTTTAGTATTGTACGCGTTTGCTTTTAAATTGAAGATGTTAAGTTAAATCGCGTAAGCTAAAAATTATCGTTCAATGTAAACGGGCATCAAACAATTAAATGTTTACATCAAGAAAGTGTTAAGTAATTTGTTTAAGGATAATTATTAACTTTGTTCATTTTATTTTTATTGGTTACGTATAGTGTTTACGTTTCACGATAAAATATGTTTAGGCATACCCGGAACCACCAAAACGTTTCTACGCTTCAACAAATACCCAAAATTATACTCAATACTCAAAATTTGCAAAATAACATCACATATACACTCTTATGGCCGGATATGAGATGGGAGATACAAAGATATTATCTACAAAACACCTCCCCTTGATTTCATGGGATGATCTCTAGTTTTAGGAACATTTAGATATTTCTTGCAAGACTTCCATACTCTTGACCAAGACTTTCCCTTAATTCCCTCAATGTGTTCTTTGACTAGTCCTATGGTATATAATGCCTAACTAGAAGATAGAACACATACACAACACATTTCCTTGGTGAAAACAAAGCAAAATCCTCTCCCTTTTGGCTCTCTTACCCACGGCAAACAACCACCAAATCCATACAAAATTTTATTTACAACATTTACACATATTCCTACATGATATCTAAGATAACATAAGGTGTTTAGAAGGATTGGTTTAAGCTTTACAAGGGTTAAGCAACGATAAAGAAAGATTAGGGTTTCAAACTAATCTAGGGTTTTCTAAGCTTTGCAAGCTTTGGTTTAATATCTAAACAAGGGTTTAGATATTGTGGGTATCAATTTACATCATATTAGGTCATCTAAAATACTCTTAATATCTTTTACATTTTTGATTTATGTCATTTTATTATAAGTTCTATGTAGCAAATCACCATTTAGGATGCTTAATAACATGTAAAATGGACATTTACTTGTGATCATGGTTTTATACACTTTTACATATGTTATAGGGTTGTTATTATCATGTTATGATGGAAGTATAAAGATTGTACACTTGTGGTTTATGTATAAAAGTATATATATACTAGGAATCAAAAGTTCACGTAATAAGTTTATGATTAAAAGTAATGAGAGGACTTATTATCTTGGATAATATATGGATAAACCATGGACTAGAGACCCTAAGGAAGTAATTCATGTGATAATAAGTATGGTAATGGACTTGTAACAAGGTGGTTAAGTTAAAAAGTTATAAAAAGTGTTTTTAAAGACATTTAACAAAATTAACTAAAGTGGGCTGTTTATAATTCGAATTTAACACATATATTTTATGTTTTTATAAAATACTACATGTCACAAGGATCGTGGGCATGTAGAGAACTCGAAAAAAACAGTTTTATAACTGAAGGAGATACGTTAATTTTAAGTTATACGTTAATTAAACGCGTTATAAAAGAAATTTTATAAAAACAAGTTATAAAATACTTCTGATATATAAGTTTTATTATTTTTCAAAGATAGTACATAATTTTAGGATTCTAAAACAATAAGAATCATAATTTTTGGATCAATAACGAAGGAGTTATAAATTACGCGAGTTTACGACAATAAATACTTTTATAAAACTATTTTTATAAAAGTTATGTTATACCAGACACTGACTATTGAAACATCATTAATATGATTGAAATTTTTAATAACAAAGGAGTGCCGAAAGAATCACTAAAACGGAGCTAAATCGATTTACAGATATGACATTTTTGGGTTTTACAATATCTAAATTATAAACTTTCCTTGAACAGTAAAACCACTCTTCACCAGAGGGTTGAAATAGTAACATGTAATATTTTAATACATCGTTTATACGAAAGCATGGACTAAGAATGTAAGAAAAAGGCTTAAACGATAAAGTTACGTCGTTTTTACTATCAAATGTTTTATAACGTTTTAACCTTATAATTCGATTTGCACAAACGCAATTAGATGGTGATTTAAGTATATATATTATATATGGTAGTAGTTTCAAAATTCTTAGTTACTTATAGGCTATAATTATTAGGATTGCATTCGGGTTATCTGACGCATTTTCTGTGATATTAAAACTACATATTTCCTTTACTCAAGGTGAGTTCACTAGGCCCAAGTTTTACTCTTTAATGATTTACATAAGGTTTGGGTGAGAAAACATATGCATGTTTTACAATTGGATGCAAGTGGACATTTTACATTACGATTACTTGTTTGCCTAAGTAGCAATAACCCATCTGAGCCCCTTATCATGAATTGTCAATTAGTGTTGTGAGCACGAATGTTATAAATAGATCTATTTGGGATTGACATCCCCGTTCGGGTAAGTCATGCTCAATGTGCCGGTTTTCTAGACAACGAACGTATACCATGTCGGACATAGGATGTTGCGGGTTAGAACATCATCACGGGCAATGTTGGCAATTTATATTGCATTTCATGCATGTCGAGCTTCAGTTTCATGAGCTTAGAAAAACGTAATTACATTTTATTGGATGTTTGCATCTATTGCATTTATCATGGGGACATCTTGCCGGGTTCCTAATTATACATTTTTGTAAAACTTGAATTCACTCAACAATATGTTGACGTTTTAAGCAATGTTTTTAGGGGATCAATAAGGCACGAGGTGCAAGGGATACATTGGTGGTTTTGATTTGGATGTCATGCATTAAAGGTTTTGTCGCATTACATTTTGTATATCTGTTATGGGCTAGAAATCTTTGTATGTTCAACAAGTGAACAAGTGAAGCTTCGGGCTTTTGTAACAAATAATTTGTTAAATCATACATATCAGTTTTAAAAACCCGCTATTAATGTCGGTTTTTATATATATCTTGTGTTATTGATCTATGAAGTACCACCCTCAATCTATACTCCGCTGCGACCCAATTTGGGGGTGTTACACGTACCGCATCCTAAACGCTGTCTTAGGGTGTCTTCTTCCTTAACTCTTATCCGTGATATCCTGACCGTAGGTCAATCTTTGAAAAGTAAGTTGCTCTTGAATTTGATCGAATAGGTCATCTATTCGAGGAAAAGGGTATCAATTCATGATGGTTAATTTGTTCAGCGCCAATGGAATAGATAATGTGTACATCGATCTGTATTTATTTTGACAAAAAGCATTGGAGCATTCCAAGGTAATGAAGTCGGTTCTTATCTATCATTTTCTCTCAAGTTCTTGACTTCCCGACAAACTCCTACATTCCATAAAAATGTTGCAATCAATATGTTGACTTAGTCACCAGTTTGCGACTCACGGCAAGGTCAATCCGGAGCTTGGCTTTTCTAGTCAAAGGGGGATTAGAAAAATCTCGAAAGAACCTCGGTATGATTCCTTTCTATCAGAATATTTTGGATACTCTGCACTTGCTCTTTGTCCCTCATATGTGCCTAAAAACATGATTAATTCCTTCTCCAGGTATTTTTCATCTTGATATGACACTAGTTTTCAAGTCCTCTTTCTGACCTATCTCATTGTACACTAGAATCATTTCTCCTTCAAAAAGGATTCGAAGGATTATTGCGTAGCAATCAATTTTTCTAAACCTCTAGTCACCAATCTATCCCATTCTTCTATGTCGAAGATCTTCAGATTTTAAATCAATTGACGACCTAAACTATGATAAAACAACTCGTGTCAAACCTCTATCTCAAAAGGAGTCTTTTAAGCGATGGTCATACAACTAAACAAATAGAGTGATAGCATTCCTAGGCGAGTTTCTCTTAGGGCAACTAATGACATAATCCATCTCATCGAATGTCTTTAAGAACAAAAACATTAAAAGTATCGGATTTCCATGGTGGAAATAATGTCAATCCATACAGTGAATAAGAAAATAGTCACATGCAATACGCAAGGTAGGGTCATATAATTTATTAAATGCCAGAATTGGCGCGGGAGAAAAACAAGTTTTGTGTCATATTATGATTGAATCATAACAGTGGAAAAAGTGCACTTTAAGCTATGAAAGCGAGTTATATGTGCCATAAATAACCTTTCAACAAGTCGTCTACCAGCTGGAGTTCAAATCCTAGCCAAAAATAAGATGGTTATGAAGTATCAAAAATGTTCTTCCAACAATGATGTTGGGATGTATCAATCAACCACTGAATGGTTATGTACTAACTGAGCATTCCTGCTCACATTCGCAGTCAATCGGTTGGATTAAATATAGGACAGAAACGTGACCAACATATAGGTCAAACATAAATTCTAATAGCGAAAGAAGGACCTCCATCAAAATGTTTGGCATGCGTAGACTTTATGTGCTGTCTCGAGCCTACGACGCGAAATCTATAACGAGGTCTTCTCAGGGTCTTGCTGGGATGTGTATGTTAAGGTGTCATTATATACACTTTTTTGGGGTCATTTAACCCCCTAAATCATGCATTTATGCCCAAAATAGGTACTTAATCGTTCCTTTTTAGGTATTTAGCATTTGGAAGGCATTTGGAGGAAATACACGTGACTTGGGCTCATTTGGAGAAGAAACGGACAAGACTACGGACCTACACCAACATTTCTCAAGATTATGTTCTCAGAGACTAGAGAAGGCATCACAAGATGCACGTGATGCTGTTACAATTCATCCCATGACGGTGTCATAAGAAAGCACGACGGCGTCAGCTCGCACGACCCAGCCCAAGATCTAGAATATTCTACTTCACGACGGTGTCACGATTAAAACGCGACGCCGTCGCAATGATTTTTCTATATATACAAACCCAAAATTAGGGTTTTAGGTGTGTAACTTTAGAGTAAAAAAGGGGGACAAACCCTAGTTCGTTTGGCAGCTTATTAGGACGATTTTAGGGCTTCAAAACCCTATTGTACCTCCTTCAATTCATGTTTTAATCAAGTAAGACTATCTTAATCATTCAATATGTCTTGTTGTTTGATTCTTTATGTATTCTTTCTTTACCTTTAAACAGGCTTGGCTAAAACTCCTTATTGCTATTCATTTATGGATTGTATGACACCTATATGTAGATCTTAGTGGTGTTGCTTCTTGTGATGAATATGCATGTTAGGCTTTAGAAAACCAGCTTTTGTCTGTATCGCTGTTGATATGTCTAGGGAAACATGATTGTGTAGAAAGGATATCATCGGTAACAGTCTTCATACTACCTTACCCTTAATATGGTTGATCCACTTTTAATATATTTCAAATGCATTTAATTACCACGCTTGGGGGCCGGGTATAGTTTTCATACTACCTTAATTTGTGTTTTCGCCTCAACAGTATATTAAATAAACGGCGGGTTTCGTGTAATCTCATTCATGATCTTAGGAAATATTTACGTAGTTCTAAAATAGTGTGACAAAGTAACAATACTAGGAGAAGCGATACTAGGGAGTAATACATGATTAAATGAATACAATCTTTTTATTATATTGTTATCACCATTAGCGTAGTTTATTATTTAGTTTAATAGCTAAAACCAACCAAACCTCTCAAACATATGATTTTACTGCTTTCTTATAAATATAAAAATAGGAAAAATAATATTCTCTCAACCCCTAGAATTCTATTAGATCGTGATCAAGCCTTCCTAACCTATTCCCCTAGAGAACGATAACAACCCCGAGTCTTGCCTATACTACTACTACAACGGTTAGGTGCTCTGCCTAGGGAGTTGTAAAACTTCTTGTAGAAGTCCTACGACGACCGAATCAAGTTTTTGGCTCCGTTGCATGGGGAATAGTTAGGTTTTGATCATAGTTTAACTTAGTTCTATTCGCTTGAATCCTTTCAAGTGAGACTTTAATTCAATACATTAGCTTTCTTGTAGTCTATCTTTTTTTGTGCCTTTTGTTTGTAACATTTGAAAATTTGTAAAATTATAAGAATAGGTATGGTTATTATAGCGTAGGTAGGTTTGATGTTTATTTGGATCGACTCTTGTGTTACAAAAATCAAGATGAATCTCTCTACGATTCGTGGACTCGTTTCAAAGACGTAATCCGAAAAGTCCCAAATCATAGCCTTAGTATATGGACCGTAATTGAAATGTTTCTTAAACATCTCGACTCGTTATCCCGCCATATCATCAATTTGACAGCAGAAGGGGATCTTAGGAAGTTTAGTGATATAGGAGCATGGTATGCCATAGAGGATTATGCCTAATATGATAAAAAAATGTAGCAACCTAACATAGCTTATTTCTGCTGAATTAATGCATATCCAAAGTTCTCAAATAGTTGGGGATGATATGGTTAGGGTACAGGTACCTAGGTGCATGGCATGGTTAGATTACGATGAACATGTAGATAACCTAAGTACGGTAGATAATGAGGTAGGAGTTACAAGCCCTGAGAGTACCACACAAACCTTACCATCATTTGAGGAATACACACCACTCGTGCCTTACCCAAAAGAAGTAGAAAAGACTTTAGGAACCCCAATAGTGGGGGGGTTAGACTTTAACGAACAAAAATTGAGGAAATAGGCTTGCATATTGTAATCTCCTAACACTCCTTGTTAGTTCTAGCGATAGTTCCTAGTTTGATGGTCCGGAGCCTCAACCTTTACTAATAAGGTCATCTTAGATGTAAGTTAGAAAAAAAATTGGAGACGTAATAGGACCGAACCACCATCAAACCACTAGTCCGGATAGTTCTAGGATGAATGTAGTAGATTAACAACTTAAACACCGCCTTCACCTCACGTGGTAAATTCCCATCATAAGGGTGTGTATAGTTATTATAACCCAGGTATAGATGACCCTAAGAGACATTATGGATTTAAACCGGGTTTATTAGGAAAAAGTGTATCCCTAGGTGTTGATATTTCAAATTGAGAGATGTTTGATGATGATTAGGGATTAGAATCTAAGGAAGTTTCTCCTTTAGGAGAAGAACTTAGTTTATTTGATAGGCCAAATGAAGTAGAGAGAGGTAGAATTCTAGAAGCACACCATTTAGAGTCTATTCTTCAACAACAAATTTCTCAATGTATGGCTCCTTCTCACCATGATGGCATGTACCGTTACTATCACCCGCACTTGAACTCAAGTGTAGGGGAACCCTCCCCTTAATCTGTTAAATAAGGGTAGAGTCAGGCTCGTGACTTGAACAAAAATAAGCGCTTTTTGGGAGGCAACCCAATATTTACATTCCCGCATATTAGGAGTGTCTTGTGTTTTAATTCTTTATTGTTTGTTTTATTATGTTTGAATTACTTTGTATATGATTGTTTTGTTTGTAACTTCGTCTTTATTTTTTGCCAATCAAAGGGTATTTTGAAACAAAATAAGTGTAGGGGAAAATATCGGTTTTTAGAACAAAATTTATACATTTAAATAAATGAATTTGTTTAGATTAATCCGCGTCAGTTTCGAGTCATATTGATTGAATTATTAATTCTCAGGTTGTTATGCAGCATTTTGTACATGATAATAACTTATAAGAATGAGTGTAGGAAATTTTTCATCAAAAATGAAAAATGAGTTTTCATAGAGTGTGGAGACGGCGTCACGAGTTACACGCGACGCCGACACCACGACACTTGTGATGGGGTCAAGATATTCCTGACGGCGTCAAATGCCCAGTTACAGGAAAATTCGAAAATTTTAAGTATTTGTGAAATAAAACTTGTACAACACTTTAGAAAGTTGTAATTCTTTTATAAACCTACAAACATGGTTTAACAATTTCATCTCATCCTTTCTTTACTGCCTTTTAGAGTCAAACCTCTAATTTCACACTGTATATTGTTATATCGCACATTTTATGCTTGGTGTAGTTGTCTTTGTCTTTGATTACAGGTTATATTTGATGAGAAGAAGCTTGGAAGTTCTTAGGAAGTTTCATTGGATGATTCTTGGAGGAAGATTTAACCAGTTATCGCATGTTTCTTCTCCATTATTGAGCAAACCAGGGGACTACTAGCTTCTTTTACTTGTTTTCTTTTCTCTTTATTCGTTTTACGAGTACTTCTATAGAACATTTGGGACAATGGGGGATTTAAGCCTTAGAAACTATTCCTTCAATTGCCATTTGCTTTGTCCTTGAAATGATGGGTAATATATCAAAACATAGCATAAAAAGGTAATTTTATCCCAAATTTAAAATTTTTTATGACACATACCAACGAAAACCGAGTATTAATAGCGTCTCATGGATAGGAATGTGTATGACTAGCATAAAAACCCTCAGAATTCCACCCCAAAAAATGTAAGGTTCGCCTTTAGATCTATAGGAATTTGGGTATCTATTATTGATACCCAAGCTAGTTTATACCTTTAGCTTTCTCGAGTTAAGGAGTGAGCAGTCATATGTGTCTATTTCGTCGTTACGGATGTATACGTATGGTCTTTGTCGCCTTTTCTGGAGCATTGAGATCGGTATTAAATTATATGAGTGTACCGGTAGTATATTAAATTCTAGAACTTGTTTTTGTGATGCATTTCGAGACCGCATAATAAGTATTAGGATTTGCTTGATAAGAGGCACTAGGATTAACCCATGTTTTAAACTTGTAATTGTTATGACGGTTACAACGATCATATAACTATCCCACACCCTTGCCATGTACTCATTTTTGTGTAGGATACCCCTAGTACAACCCTCCGAGCCTATCCTTTTTCACAGTTCTCGTAATTTTCTAGTTAAGCCAGACTATTAATGAAGATCATTGTCACCTTTAAACCAATCGTTACACCTAAATCGCCTTATCCTACCTTGTATGTACTCACTTTTAGTACATTATTGTGTTTAACCCAAGTTAATTATTGAGTACACGGTTGCTAAGTCCAAATCCTTGTAAATACTCTTTTGGGACGATGGTAGGATTTATTTCGCGGAAGAATGGGGAAGAAAAGTTAAGTCAATACCCCCATACGTTTGTTAGATGATCTCCATGTTATTTTGATCTACCTCAAATCGGGACATTTGTTAGATTGTAAATATCGGGCATGTAAAAGCTCAAGTGTAGGGGTCCGCTCTACCATGAGCAACCAAACGCAACTCACTCACATACGGGTAAAACTGCGCTCCCAAACTAACATGAAACAACACACAACACTTTTATCCACGAAGATCGAACAAAATTTCCTTCACTAATACGAAACGGATTAAATACAAATCACCTAGTAACTAGAGTGTTCCGCCATAACCACCATTACAAAAAAAATAAACTTTCCTAATCATAACTGTCACTAACTGATACTACCCGGTTTAGTGATATATATATACATAATTGCTAACCCAAACCTCATATATCCTACGCACCTCCTCTGGGCTCCTGCCCTCTCCTTATACCGTTAATACCCTCAGCCAACTCTAATCGTGCACGTCTCTCCTTAGCAAACTGTAATTGTAAATCCTGGTTCTCTCCCTATACATCACTGATGGCATGCCACAAGGCTGCTCTCTGGGCATCCGTCTAACCTGTCTAAGCCTCAAGGGCTAACACTGGCCTCCATATCGCTCTGAATGTCACTGCGACCCTCTCCTGCTCGTACTCCAAACTCCTAAACCGATACCTCTAGGAGAAAATCTCCTCCCTAACCGCCTCGACCTAGTGAATAACTCTCCTATGTCCCTATCGCACCTCTCAAACAGAGCAGGCGATAACTCCTCCAATCATACTGCATGATCACGAATCAATCCCCCTTGCATCTTGACTTGAGCTCCCAGCTCAGTCAAAAATCCCTCAGTCTCAACTGCTACGGGTGTAGCTACAGGAGATGGTACAGTTAAAGGTATCATAGGCGATGAAATTGGATTGATAAATTGGGTGATGAATGTCAGAATGTGATGAGAGAAATGGGAGTGAACAGATGTCCACTATCGGGAACGGTGGTGTCTGTATAGTGGTGCTGAGGATGGGTAATCTGAATACAATAGAAATCATACGTCCTTCTGGGTCCTAACCAGGTGGTAAGTGGGTTGTCTAAATGCTGACAGAAAATAGCCAACTAAAATAGAACCCTCCTCAGGACTCTCGACTCTATGCTGATCTAGAACCCTTCCGACTATAAACCGAACTGTAAACATCCCCCTCCTCTAATGCTACCTCTCGGCGTCTTAATGCTCCATACCCAAGTCCTAAAGGCGCACTCACAGTCGTCCCTATAACCGAAGCTGCCTGCTGCTGACCCCCAGGTACAGCCTCTTCCTCCTCCTCTAAACCAAGTCCATCACTCTCTACACTACGACCCCCGTCGTCTATATCGCGACTCTCATCATATAAACCATAACCCTCATCATCTATACCGGGGCCCTTAACCCCCGTAGTAAGACCCTCGTCCCCTGCAGCAGGATCCTCATCCTCTACAGTAGGGGACCCTCGTCCCTCAAATGCTTCCTCAACTTCACACTGTTTATAATCCATACTCTCCTCTATCTCCTCATCCTCCTCATCATCATCCTCCCTATCCTCTACTAGCTCAGACGTACCATGATAACGCTTCCGCGAAGGAAGGTCTGGTGGCGACATAGATGGTGAACTCTCGTAAGAGGACTGAAACCTTTTACAGAATGCGGACTCAGACATAGCTGTCTACCTCAGTCCATAAAACCTCTTAGATAGGCCCGATGACATCGCAATGTGAGAAACACACACAGCCATACGAGGCGGTATCCGTGCGAAGAATGGGAACCAAGACATGCGGGTGCTCCTCAGATCGTGGTAACGGTGCTAGTGCTATAGCAAGGAGGATTACTCAGTGTCCTTAGTATCGATGGGGTGCCCTCGAAAGGCTCGGGACTCAGTGTCCGTGCCCATCCAAATATGGCCTATCTAACAAACCTCATAAGAGATCCCCTCAGTAAGGGAAACGGGCACATCGGAGCTCTAAGCTTCGTCAGCCTGGGTGGAA
>BQNB010021609.1:15000-64036 GCA_026074375.1 Tanacetum coccineum
CCTTCCCTCCTCCTAATATAGCTTTAGAAAACTAACCCCATCATTTCATAGTCCTTCTTGAATTAAGCATAGTTGATCAGGCTATGCGTAATTTTGGAATAATACCATGAACTGCTCAGGTTATTCAACTTTCTCCATGTTTGAGGTTTTACTAAAAATGGACTTTACTTTCTGGTTATAGTTGCGCTTTTTATTTTATAAAAACCGGCATTCTTTATAACATTGGCTCTGATACCAATCTGTCACACCTCGTCAATGGCGGAAACACGGGATGCGACGATACCATTTATCGCACAAGATACAAGATCATACACTTTATAATTTACATTCATAAAACTGAAGTTTACAAAACTTTACAAGTTTAAAACGTAACATGATTCAAAATTTCATCCATCTCTACCCAGACCCTTTGGGTTTCATATTTTCTCTTCCAATGCCAATCACATACCTTTGATTTAACACACCTGAAAAATGATACTAAAAAACGTTAACAATAATGTTGGTGAGCTCGTAGGTTTGACCTTAAACCCAAAATCTGTGCCAATAACTCAAAAGTGGACAATAGTGCTATATGACAGTGAATATATGCAAGCAAACCACAACTTAGCATCCACGCTAATCACAACTAGCATATCACAATGCTCTTGGAGTCGCAACTCCGATATGTCACTACGCACCTAAAGGGCCTACCAGCTGGAGCACTATATTAGGGCGGGACGTTCCTCAAACTTGGGTAGGCGTACCAATCCGCTCCAATAATCACACACAATTAGGGTAGGCATACCCAGCCGATCCATAGGGTAGGCGTACCCAGCCGATCCAATAGTCATACAACACATAATATTCACATAACAGTCATAAGCACATATCTTTTCCCCAAAACAAAACCACATTTCGCACAGTTCAATTCAAAAACATTTCAAAACACATTTAATTATCATTTCCCCCAACAGAAAAATAGTAAAAAGTGGAGCTACGAGAACTCACCTCAATCAGAAATCAAAGCAACCGCACAATCTCAATAAAGCAGAATACAATCAATCTCTACGCAAGCGCACAATGTACCCGGCAACGACCTAATATATATACTCACTATATCAATACTCGCACAAAATTATCTTATTGTACAAGTGTTCGGCTTAACTTACGCAAAATCCTCATTTTATCATCCTAAAATCCCATTCCAAATTCATATCATCCCAAACCTCGTATCCTACATACCGTTAATTCCATTACAAAACCACCCCGTCCTTGATACGAAGACTTTTATCTCATTATCAACACTTTATCTCATTTTTATGGTTGTGTGGTAATTACGCGAAAACGACTCAGAAACACCTGGGCAAAGTACGACATCAACACAATATAGCTCAAAATACGCTCAAGACCTTTTGAATGATCCACCTACCAAAATACAAGCCCCTCGAAAAGTCAACCAAAAGACACGAGAAGAGCTCAAAAGCCATGATAAATTAATCCTATTCCCGAAGTTCATTTTGGTTTTTCTAGGTTTTCTGGGTTTTCCATCAAAATAAGGTTTTCTCATGATCCCATCCCTATATATATATATATATACATGAATACTCAATGACTTAAATAAAATAATAATATTTTATTATTATTTTTGTCTTATTATCGGCTAACATGGTAGAATGTTTCGACACTTAATATGTCCAAAAGCTTTTACTTCAACAATCAATCATCCTTAAAATTCACCCTTCCATTTCCTTAATTAAAATCGACAAAATGGTGATAAATAGTAAATATTTTAAGAAAAGTTTTCAAGAAGTGTCATCTTTCGTATTTTATTAGATTTTTAAGTTAAATAATCATTTATTGTCAAAACGTTGGAAATTTCACCTCTTTTTAGCAAGGACTCAAAGTATATAATTCTTTTGAAAATTCGGCATGACCTGTACATTTTTTATGACTTTTTCCCAAGGTCTTACACCTTAAATCAACACACTTTTCACAAATCCGACATTTTCCGACAACATCAATACTTTCGACATAAGTTATCAAACCATAACAAAATAATCTTTTTTTACATTCGACCATTCCAACAAAAATCCCTCTTAATCCAACTCAAATCCATTAGTCCTTTTACTTTGTATTGGACCCTAAGGCCCTTTGTGGTTTTAAATACTTAGCCCGATATCATAACTTAATCCATATCTTTTACATAAATACAAAATATATACCAAGACCCAATGAACCTTGAGCCCATTAAGTCGAATCGAATTTAAGCCATACGCCCCTTTTCCCATAGCTTGAAAGTCAAACAAGCTATAAGCTTAATATATAAAATCGAAATCCAAATAAGCTATGAGCTTAATATATATATAAATATAAGCCGAAGATCAAATAAGTTATAAGCTTATTTATTTAAGCTGAAAAAGAATAAGTCAAAACCAAGCTTAAACCATAAGCTTAAAATATAGGCCGAAACTAAATAAGCTCAAAATTAATAAGCCAACAATCAATAAGCCAAAACCAATTGGGCCGAGCCCATTGTGGCACCCAAATGAAACCAAACGGACCCTTGGATGGGCCAAAACCCACCCGGCGTTGGGCCGTGACAAACAAACGCACCCTCACTTGGGCCGCATAACCAAACATACCCATATTGGGCCGAACACATCCAAACAGACCCTCAGTTGGGCCTTGGTTAGCCAACCAAGCCCACACCGAGTCCATACCGAGCCCAACGAATGAAACCAATGGGCCAAGCCCACGTTAGAGGCCCAAATAATACCAAATAAGCTCTATGAGCTTATTAAATACCATAAGAAGCTTAGAAGTACAATAAAATTTTAGTTTTAGAAAAACTTACAATATGATGAGTTTGGTTCGAGTTTTGGACGCGAAGAAGATGCCCAAAAACCTTATGCAATAACTTATGTTCAACCAATAACGACCCACTATCAACTCTTATAACCCCGCTCTTGATAAATCTTCAAAAATCCAAAGTTTATGTGTATGTGTGTGTGTGTGCTCGTCGAAACCACAAGGAAGGAAGAAGAGGATATTTTTTGTTTTCAAATTTTTAGAAGGTGCATGTTTGTGAAAATGAGGCGAATGGAAGCATAAACGTGTACAAAGGGTGGACAACGTAGCTAAAATATAGCCTTATTGTTCTCTTTGCTTGCACACGTCTACAAGGAATCCAAAGGAAGGTTTTGGGTTTAACTTTTTATGTCAGGATCACTTAAAACCAAATTTTCATATCTTTAAAACGCCAACCAAACTTTGTTAATATTCTCATTGCGTTAAAAATCATTTTCCCATAAACCTGGGTTATTCACATGACCCCTATCACATTAGATTGCTCAAAAATCTATTTTGAGCCGTTATCGGCCGACTCTGGACCGAAAATACAAAATTTTTAACAAAACTCAATTGAACCTTGATCATCACTTTAAAAACACTTTCAACCTCAAAATAGTTTTTGACAACTCGCATTTGACCAAAATTTCACCTTTTCACGACTGCCACAGTCCGTTACCAAAATTCGCAAAAACAACCGTTTTCAAATAACCTTAAATCTCACACTAACGATTTACACTTTAAATCAACGTTACTTCAAAATTATGAATTTATTAATTAAATAAATCCATTAACACATTCCTAACCTCATAAATTTCCATACTTAATTTAAATCATCGTGCTGGCACGCGATGCGTGACGAGTTTTCGCAAATCGCGAGAAAACTTCTCGGAAAGCACAGAAAATCTTAAATCCACTCTAAAATAGGAAAACGAATCATAAATTATTCGTTTACGAACTCAATACTCCATCAACTTTTCAGCTTTCATCTGAAAAACTGTCAAGATCGAAAGACTTTAAAATACAAGACTATTATACTTTATAATACTTAACCCTGAAAATATTATCGGTTATCACAGCTTGTTTTGAAAAACAATTAAAAAGCCTGTCATCCAGAGTCGAAACACAATACAGGAGATAGCCTTTGGGTGGGCTTATAAAAAACTTAAACAAGCCTAGGTTATTTGGCTCTAATTAAATCCCAAATACAATGCTAAACACCCCATAAAGGTTTTGTCATGTAGAGGTATTTCATCATAATTGTAATTAGAATGATCATATGCATTATACATGTAACCCAACCCAACAAATACCGTGTCTTAAATAATGAAATGCTTCCAATTATAACAGTAAAGAAAACTTGCAACAAGTTATTAAGGGGTAATGAGAGCATCTATGGTAAACTAATAATGGTAAAACGAAACTTACAAATCTTTTATGAAGGTAATCTAATCCACGGTACAAACCAAAAACCCTAACAAGGGTACCATTGATATGCCGAGGTGGATGATGACAGATTATCATCAACATCATCATTTGAATACTATACAATCTTAAACACGTTGTTCTTTTGCTTTTGTGATTGTGATTGAGTAGGATATGATTGTGAGTGGTTTAAGTAGATAGAACGAGTTTAGGGGGAAAAATGGATGTAATGAATGTGTGGCGTTGGATTGAAGAGAGATTAAATGCTCAGTGGAAAAAAAAGATTAGATTGGTCAGGCTTGGAATGAATGCAATGATGTGTTGTGTTTATTGTTGGTATATATTTATAGAGTGAGTTGCTAGATTGTTAGCCAATGGGAGTGTAGCACACGGATTGTGAATCCTGGCCAATGGGAGTGTAGCACAATAGAGGAAAAAGATAAGGATTCTCATTAAGCCCACGGTTTTTTTCCTCCAGGTCTTTTATCTACATATCTTTGTGACGAGTAGACTCAGTAGCTTTGAAACTTTAAGGGACATATGCTCAATCTCATCATCCTTGCCAATCTCAACCCCAAAAAAATCAATCAGAAAAGTTGCAAAAGAAGAAAGGTTTTTCAGCAAGATTTTAGTTTAAGAATGTATCAGCGCCACTAGAACCATCTTTATTCATATCTTCACCTCACTAGGATTCTTTATTCATATCTTTATTTTGATATTTCAGAAAGTAGACTACGCTTGTTTTGAAAAACAATTAAAAAGCCTATCATCCAGAGTCGAAACACAATGCAGGAGATAGCCTTTGGGTGGGCTTATAAAAAAAACTTAAACAAGCCTAGGTTATTTGGCTCTAATTATATCCCAAATACAATGCTAAACACCCCATAAAGGTTTTGTCTTATATAGGTATTTCATAATAATTGTAATTAGAATGATCATATGCATTATACTTGTAACCCAACCCAATAAATACCGTGTCTCAAATAATGAAATGCTTCTAATTATGACAGTAAAGAAAACTTGCAACAAATTATTATGGGGTAATGAGAGCATCTATGGTAAACTAATAATAGTAAAAAGAAACTTACAAATCTTTTATGAAGGTAATCTAATCCACATTACAAACTAAAAACCGCAACAAGGGTACCATTGATATGCCGAGGTGGATGATGATAGATTATCATCAACATCATCATTTGAATACTATACAATCTTAAACACGTTGTTCTTTTGCTTTTGTAAATGTGATTGAGAAGGACATGATTGTGAGTGATTTAAGTAGATAGAACGAATTTAGGGGTAAAATGGATGCAGTGAATGTGTGGTGTTGGTTTGATGAGAGATTAAATGCACAGTGGAGAAAAAAGATGAGATTGGTTAGGTTTGGAATGAATGCAATGGTGTGTTGTGTTTATTGTCGGTATATATTTATAGAGTGGGTTGCTAGATTGTTGGCCAATGGGAGTGTAGCACACGAATTGTGAATCCTGGCCAATGGGAGTGTAGCACAGTGGAGAAAAAAGACGAGGATTCACATTAAGCCCACAGTTTTTTTCCTCCATGTCTTTTATCTACATATTTTTGTGACGAGTGGACTCAATAGCTTTGAAACTTTAAGGGACATATGCTCGATCTCATCATCCTTGCCAATCTTAACCTAAAAAAAATCAATCAGAAAAGTTGCAAAAGAAGAAAGGTTTTTATTTCAAATTTTAGTTTAAGAATGTATCAGCGCCACTAGAACCATCTTTATTCATATCTTCACCTCACTAGGATTCTTTATTTATATCTTTATTTTGGTATTTCAAAAAGCAGACTACGCTTGTTTTGAAAGACAATTAAAAAGCTCATTAATGTGTTAAAATTTTCATAGGGGTATGCACATTAATGTGTCTATGATGCATATATAGTACTTTCCCTATCGTTGATTCAGTTTAATAAATGTATACACTAAACCAAAATAATAAAAGAAATGAAATAATCCCTACATAGAAACAAAATGCAGAGAGAATGAAAATGAACATGTCAATGTTAGTATACATCAATGCCCTGGTCCTCTTTTGCTAGGTCCCGAAGCCAATATATATGTCAAGTCCCTCATCCTCAATGTCAAGCTTCTATAACTCATTTTATTGCTTGGAGAGACCCTTGATTCAGTCGCTGTTAGATCTACACCAAATTAAAATACATCTGATCTGCTATGTCTGCCACTCGTCCCATCTCGTACCGGATGTATGTCTCTCGCTGGATCTGTTCTAACTATCGGATCTGAGCCACATCGTTGGTGTTGGAATAATGGTGTTCGAATATTTTTCAATAGATTTGTCACACGAAAATGGGTGAATATTCTTAATTAATTTGTTGAAGTAAGGAAGATATTAATTATGTGTTTGGAATATATTTTTTATATATAATTGTAAAGAATGAAAGATATCATTATATTGATTCGGGTAGGAGCTGTGATACGGAAAGTGTGTTTATACTTTGCGTTTTGATTTTTTTTTTAAAATGACGTGGGATGGGATTTTTAAAGATGATGATGATGAAAACAAAGGTGTAAATTTGGGTTTATACATTTTGAAAATGGCGATAATGAAAAAAATGATGCGGAATGAGTTTTTTGAAGATGGTGATGATGATGATAATTTTTTTTATAAATCTGGGTTTATATAATTTTGAAGATGGTGATGATGATGATGGGTTTATACGTTTTTTGCAATTTTGAAACTTGATGGACCAAACGTGCAATTTGACCGAACCATAAAGATCATTTTTGCAATTCTCTCAAAATATAATAAAATGTGTTTAAGGTTATCGTAAATTAAAAAGTTAAAAAGTAAAAAAAAGTTTCCTAAAGTACAAGTCGCTTAAATCCCAACTACCAATTTATAAAAAAATAAAGTTAACTTTAAAAAGTCGCCTAAAGTATATGCCGTAAGTCGCCTAATTTTTAGATTATTAAAGTATTATTATGTTTGACTAATTTTTTAGAAAAGTACAAGAAAAAAGTCTCTTAAAAGTACATTAAGTAGGTCTCCTAAAAACATGTCTGAAAAGTGACTTACACAAAAAGTGAAAAGTTTTTTAGGCGACTTAAGAGACTAGGAGACTGGTCTATTTTGAAAAGTTAATTTTTTTAGGTCTAGAAAAGGTAAACACTTTAGGCGAACAATCTATTTTGGAAATTTTCCCAATATTCTACGTAATATTCAATGCAAATTTAATAAAATTAAACCCTTCTCATATAGTCGTATTGAATTGAACAAAATTAATAAACTGTTGATCAAAGCCAACTTCAGCTAGCATAATTGACTTTTGATGAATAAACCCTTTAAATGATTAATATATCTCTCCGTAACGGATTTATGATTAATTATTATCAAGTACATTTTATTAAATGCAACAATCTTGAACACATTGTTCTTTTGCTTTTGTGATTGTAATTGAGAAGAATATGATTGTGAGTGGTTAAAGTAGATAGAACGAATTTGGTGGAAAAAATAGATGCAGTGAATGTGTGGCGTTGGATTGATGAGAGAGTAAATGCACAGTGGAGAAAAAATACGAGATTGATAATTCTTCAAAAATCCAAAGTTTGTGTGTGTGTGTGTGCTCGTCGAAACCACAAGGAAGGAAGAAGAGGATATTTTTTGTTTTCAAATTTTTGGAAGGTGCATGTATGTGAAAATGAGGTGAATCGAAGCATAAATGTGTACAAAGGGTGGACAACTTAGCTAAAATTTAGCCTTGTTGTTCCCTTTGCTTGCACACGTCTACAAGGAATCCAAGGGAAGGTCTCGCGTTTAACTTTTTGTGTCGGGATCACTTAAAACCAAATTTTCATATCTTTAAAATGCCAACCGAACTTTGTTAATATTCTCATTGCGTTAAAAATTATTTTTCCATAAACCTGGGTTATTCACATGACACCTATCATATTAGATTGCTCAAAAATCCATTTTGAGCCGTTATCGGCCGACTCTGGACCGAAAATACGAAATTTTTTATCAAAAATCAATTGAACCTTGATCATCACTTTAAAAACACTTTCAACCTCAAAATAGGTTTTGACAACTCGCATTTGACCAAAATTTCACCTTTCACGACTGCTACAGTCCGTTACCGAAATTCGCGAAAACAACCGTTTGCAAATAACCTTAAATCTCACACTCACGATTTACATTTTAAATCAACGTTACTTCAAAATTATGAATTTATTAATAAATAAATCCACTAACACATTCCCAACCTCATAAATTTCCATACTTAATTTAAATTGTCGTGCCGGTACGCGCTGCGTGACGTGTTTTCGCAAATCGCGGGAAAACTTCCCGGAAAGCACAAAAAATCTCAAATCCACTCTAAAATAGGAAAACGAATCATAAATTATTCATTTACGAACTCAATACTCCATCAAACTCCCGGTTAAACCGAAACTGCTATTACGCAAAATAGTCAACAGAAGTCAACTTTTCAGCTTTCATCAGGAAAACTGTCAAGATCGAAAGACTTCAAAATACAAGACTATTATATTTTATAAAACTTAAACCTGAAAATATTACCGGTTATCACAGTCTCACCACCTTAAAGGAATTTCGCCTCGAAATTCAACTCAAATCATTAACTCTCAACACTAGCAGGAAATTCCATTCCTCAAGGAAATCACATCAATCGCTAGGATTTAGTCCTTTCAAGCGAGGTTTTTGGCGATCCCTCTAAGGACTAAATCTTTCCACATCCCAATCCTATACTTTCTCAAAATTATTCCATATCCGATCACAAAATCATGATTACTTCTTATGCTACCTCTTAGCCTCGAAATTCTTGAATTTTAGGTCTCACTGCCTCAGTCGGGTGTCAGGATACGATCCTGTCCTCGACGTGACGACAAATCTACCAGAATTGGCGTTGCCAAATCTTTTCCGTTCATTCATCCAACGAGACTATCCCTACGGGGTATAGGTCATACACAATACGATTCACATTCTATCTTACAAATACTTACTTACTCAAAATTCCCCAAGTAATCCTTACTTGGTCAAACCATCTCGGCCCTATCCTTCTAGGAAGGTCGTTCTAAAATCTAGACCACATCAATACAGGCTTTAAGCCTTTCCAAATCAATCCAATCTTACTTTATTTAAATAGGTCAAGGTACCTCTTAAAAGCTTACATAGTCAAATTATGATCAGGTTTTAAAACCGATCTTCACCACTCTTTCCAATACTCTCCCGTAACCATTCACAGTTCATTATCTTTCTAAAATATCTCTTAACAAGATAGTATAGTCGATCAGCCTGAATACGTTTCGAGTTAACAGAAAACACTAAATACATCGTATGCTACATCCTATCAAGGAAATGGGTATCCGCTCTATCATGAACAACCTATCGTAATGCACTTACACATGGTAAAACTGCACTCTTAACTAACACGAAACAACACAAGGTACCGAACAAAGTCTCCTTCACTAATACGAAAAGGTTTAAATACAAATCACTCAATAACTAGAGTGATCCATCATAACCACTAATACAAAAAGAACTTTCCTAAACATAACCGTCACTAACCGATACTATCCGATTTTGTGGCATACACAAGACTCCTAATCCAAAGCTCATATACCCTACGCACCTCCTTTGGGCACCTGCCCTCTCCTCATACCGTCAACAACCTTTGCAACTCTAATCGTGCACGTCTCTCCTCAGTAAGCTATAACCGTAAGTCTTAGTTCTCTCCATGTACGTCACCGATGGCATGCCACAGAGCTACTCTCTAGGCATCCGTCTGACCTGCCCAATCCTCAAGGGCTAACACTGGCCTCCATATCGCTCCAAATGTCACTGCGACCCTCTCCTGCTCGTACTCTAAACTCCTAAACCGATACCTCTAAGAGAGAATCTCATCCCTAATGACCCCTGACCTAGTATATAACTCCCTCACATCCCTATTAATCTCCGCAAACAAGGTCGGTGGCATCACGTCCAAACGCTGAGTATGGTCCTGAAGTATACCCCTATATAGCTCTAACTGGGCTCCTATCTCTATGAACTGATCCTCATCAATTGGGATGGTGGCTGTCGATGTAGTCACAGGTGATGGGACGGTCAGTGGTACCATGGGTGATGAAACAGGTGAAGGTACATCCGAAAGTGACGGTGAGACGGGAAGTAAACAGGCGTACAATCGAGTGAAGGTGGTGTCTGAACAGGTGGTGCTCGTGGCGGGTAATCAGGAATACCAATATAAATCATACCATCCTCCGGGTCTGTCCAAGTGGTGAGTGTGGGCTGTCTAAATGCTGACACCCTCTCAGATCTCTTGGACTTTAGTGCCGATCCAGAACCCTGTCCGACCTCAAACGTACTATATACCTCATCCTCCTCTAATGCTAATTCATGGCGCCTCAACGCTCTATATCCACGACCTAAAGGCGCACTCACGGTCGTTCCTACAACTGGAGTTTCCTGCTGTTGACTCCAAGGTACAGCCTCCTCTTCCTCCTCTAAACCAAGTCCATGACTCTCTACTCTATGTCCCTCGTCGTCAATACCACGACCCTCATCATCCCTACCATGACTCTCATCATCTAATCCATGACTCTCATCATCCATACCGGGGCCCTCGTCCCCTGCAGTAAGACCCTCGTCCTCTACGTCCTCACTCTCACTATCAAAACCCGAACTTTCCTCTACCTCCTCATCCTCTAACTTATCTCCCTCACTATCAGTACCCAAAATAAGCTCAGACGTACCTCTATACCTCTTCCGTACTGGAAGGGTTGGCGAAGGTGAATTTTTGTAAGAGGATCTAAACCTCTTACAGAATGCTACATCAGACGTAGCTGCTGCCTCTGCTATACGAGCAGAGTAGCCAGGTGACAACACAGGCTGGACATGTACTGTCATACGTGTGGTCCTACGAAGGGATGAAACAAAAACAAGCGTATCACGGGTAAGCGGATGACCTGGTGAAAGTGGTGTGGTGGAATCCGATGACGTGGATCCCGCACCAGATGTGTCAGAGCCCTCTGACTCCTCAACATGACAAACGGGTGGTGTACTATCGGGGAGTGAAACTGGTTGTGACTCAGGTGTCTCAGACTCAGGGTCCTTAAACGGTTCGGACTCAATGTCCGTCCCTACTAAATAAGCTCGCCTAATGGCCTCATAGGGGTCCTCTGGTAATGGTACTGGCACTCGGGAGCTCTGAGCTCCGTCAGCTTGGGTGGATCTCTTCGGGTCAACATACACTGGGGTAGACATCCTGTGATAACACGGTAAAAGGGTATAAGTATAAAATACCTTCATCAAATTATCAACATCATTATTGCTTACATATATAAACCATCATAATGTTTGAAATTAGAAGTCCGTAACCGTATATATACATATATATATCGTTATATATATTAAATATAATGGAGAGAATACGAACAATAATCACCGACCAGGTTCGATACCGAACAGGCACAACTGGTCAACACATAAAACACATAATCCACCAAAGCACATTTCCAAATCACATCTCGATCAGCGACTATCCACAAAATTTCTCAAGGGAACACGTACTACACTAAGGCATGCATGGCCAACATCAAACAATCAATCATCGCTATCCGTGACGATTTAGTTACATTCTCTCGGCATCGCACACTACTACTACTAAGGCAGCATGGCAATCCTAAAATCAACACAATCTCAATTTTTAACACTCGCAAGTGTTCTTATAACTTTACATCCTATCATTTTCAGGTGGTCACGCTACTTACACTTTCCTTCCCTCCTCCTAACATAACTTTAGAAAACTAACCCCATCATTTCATAGTCCTTCCTGAATTAAGAATAGTTGATCAGGCTATGCGTAATTTAGGAATAATACCATGAACTGCTTGGGTTATTTAACTTTCTCCATATTTGAGGTTTTACTAAAAACAGACTTTACTTTTTGGTTATAGTTACGCTTTTTATTTTATAAAAACCAGCATTCTCTATAACCTTGGCTCTGATACCAATCTGTCACACCCCGTCAATGGCGGAAACACAGGATGCGACGATACCATTCATCGCACAAGATACAAGATCATACACTTTATAATTTACATTCATAAAACTGAAGTTTACAGAAACTTTACAAGTTAAAAACTTGACATAATTCAAAACCACGACCATCTCGACCCAGTCCCCTTGGGTTACATCTTTTCTCTTCCAATACCAATCACATACCTTTGATTTGACACACCTGAAAATGATACTCGAAAACGTCAACAATAATGTTGGTGAGCTCGTAGGTTTGACCTTAAACCCAAAAGTTGTGCCAATATTTCAACAGTGGACAATAGTGCTATATGACAGTGAATATATGCAAACAACCTCCATAACTTAGCATTCCCACGTTAATCAACAAACTAGCATATCACAATGCTCTTGGAGTCGCAAACTACCGATTATTCACTAACGCACCTACAGGGCCTAACTCAGCTGAGCACTATATATAGGGCGGAAAGACGTTACTCAAACGTGGGTAGGCGTACCAATCCGCTCCAATAATCACACACAATTAGGGTAGGCATATCCAACCAGCCGAATCCATAGGGTAGGCGTTTGAAGAAAAAAAAAACCCACCGATCCACTAGTCCCATAGAGACTAACACATAATATCCACGATAAAAGTCATAACCACATATCTTTCCCCAAAACCAAACCACATTTCGCACAGTTCAATTCAAAAACCTTATTCAAAACACATTTAAATTATCATTTCCCCATAGAAAAATAGTAAAAAGTGGAGCTACGAGAACTCACCTCAATCAGAAAGCAAAGCAACCGCACAATCTCATAAAGCAGAATACAAATCAATCTCTACGCAAGCGCACAATGTACCCAGGCAACGACCAGATATATGATACTCACTATATCATACTCGCAACAAAATATCTATTGTAACAAGTGTTGCGTCTTAACTTGAAACTGCAAAATCCTCATTTATCATCCCAAAATCCATTCCAAATGCATATCCTTCCCAAACTCGTTTTCTCAGTATCGTTAATCCCATTACAAAAACCATTGTCTGTGACCATGACTTTTATCTCATATCAACACTTTATCTCATTTTTATGTTGTGTGGTAATTACGCGAAAACGCCTCAAAAACACGTGAGGCAAAGTGAGACATCAACACAAATAGCTCAAACACCGTAAACCGTTGAATGATATCCAACCGACCAAAATACTGCCGACGATAAGTCGCCGAAAAGAAACGAGCAAGAGCTCAAAAAGCCAAAGAGTTAATATCTACATTCCCAGATGACGATAAACGAATATATATATATATATAATAATATATATATATATTATATATAATATATGAATTGATATATATATACATGAATACTTGATGAATTAAATAAAATAATAATTATTATCATTAATTTCCGTCTATTATCGGGCTAGACAGGGTTAGAATGTTTCGACACTTTAATATGTCCAAAAGCTTTTACTTTAAAATCAATCATCCTAACAATGCACCCTTTCTTTCTTTTAATTAAAATCGATATAATGGTGATAATAGTCAAATATTTGAAGAAAATTTTCAAGAAGTGTCATCTTCGATTTAATTTAGATTTTTAAGTTAAATAATCATTTATTGTCAAAACGTTGGAAATTTCACCTCTTTTTAGCAAGAACTCTAAGTATATAATTCTTTTGAAAATTCGGCATGACCTGTACATTTTTTACGACTTTTTCCCAAGGTCTTACACCTTAAACCATCACACTTTTCACAAATCTGACATTTTCCGACAACATCAATACTTTCAACATAAGTTATCAAACCATAACAAAATAATCTTTTTTTACATTCGACCATTCCAACAAAAATCCCTCTTAATCCAACTCAAATCCATTAGTCAATTTACTTCGTATTAGACCCTAAGGCCCTTTGTGATTTTAAATACTTAGCCCGATATCTTAATCCATATCTTTTACATAAATACAAAATATATACCAAGACCCAATGAACCTTGAGCCCATTAAGTCGAATCAAATTTAAGCCATACGCCCCTTTTCCCATAGCTTGAAAGTTAAACAAGCTATAAGCTTAATATATAAAATCGAAATCCAAATAAGCTATGAGCTTAATATATATATAAGTATAAGCCGAAGATCAAATAAGTTATAAGCTTATTTATTTAAGCTGAAAAAGAACAAGTCAAAACCAAGCTTAAACCATAAGCTTAAAATATAGGCCGAAACTAAATAAGCTCAAAATTAATAAGCCAACAATCAATAAGCCAAAACCAATTGGGCCGAGCCCATTGTGGCCGTCGCCAAAACAAAACCAAACTACCCTTGAATTGGGCCAAAACCCACCCGCGTTGGCCTGACAAACAAACGCACCCATCACCTTGCCCCAAAACCAAACATACCCATATTGGGTCGAACACATCCAAACAGACCCTCGGTTGGGCCTTGGTTTGCCAACCAAGCCCACACCGAGTCCATAACCAAGACCCAGCTCTACGAAATGATTAACGAAACCAAGTCCTCAAAGCCCACGTTAGAAGCCCAAATAATACCAAATAAGCTCTATGAGCTTATTAAATACCATAAGAAGCTTAGAAGTACAATAAAATTTTAGTTTTAGAAAAACTTAGAATATGATGAGTTTGGTTCGAGTTTTAGACGCGAAGAAGATGCCCAAAAACCTTATGCAATAACTTATGTTCAACCAATAACGACCCACTATCAACTCTTATAACCCCGCTCTTGATAAATCTTCAAAAATCCAAAGTTTATGTGTGTGTGTGTGTGTGTGTGCTCGTCGAAACCACAAGGAAGGAAAGAGAGGATATTTTTTGTTTTCAAATTTTTAGAAGGTGCATGTTTGTGAAAATGAGGTGAATGGAAGCATAAACGTGTACAAAGGGTGGACAACTTAGCTAAAATATAGCCTTATTGTTCCCTTTGCTTGCACACGTCTACAAGGAATTCAAAGGAAGGTTTTGGGTTTAACTTTTTATGTCGGGATCACTTAAAACCAAATTTTCATATCATAAAATGCCCAACCCAACCATTAGTTTAATACCTCATTGCATATTTAAAAAATCCATTTTCCCATAACCTGGGTTAATTCACATGACCCCCTAGTCACATTAGAGTTGCTCAAAAAATCCCATTTTGAGCCGTTATCCGTCCGAACTCTGGACCGAAAAAACAAATTTTTTAACAAAACTTCAATTGAACCTTGATCATCAACATTAAAAAAACACATACAACCTCAAAATAGATTTTTGACAAAAATAGCATTTGACCAAAAATTCACCTTTTTACGACTGCCACAGTCCGTTACCAAAATTCGCAAAAACAACCGTTTTCAAATAACCTTAAATCTCACACTAACGATTTACACTTTAAATCAACGTTACTTCAAAATTATGAATTTATTAATTAAATAAATCCATTAACACATTCCTAACCTCATAAATTTCCATACTTAATTTAAATCATCGTGCTGGCACGCGATGCGTGACGAGTTTTCAGCAATACGCGATAAAACTTCTCGGAAAAGCACATAAAATCTTAAATCCCCACACTAAAATAAAAACGAATCATAAATTATTCGTTTACGAACTCAATACTCCATCAACTTTTCAGCTTTCATCAGAAAAACTGTCAAGATCGAAAGACTTTAAAATACAAGACTATTATACTTTATAATACTTAACCCTGAAAATATTATCGGTTATACACACTTTGTTTTTTGAGAAAACATTAAAAAAAAGCCTGTCATCCAGAGTCCGAAACAAAATACAGGAGATAGCCTTTGGTGGGCTTAAAAAAAAACTTAAACAAGGCCTAGATTTTGGCTCTAATTAAATCCTAATACAATGCTAAACACCCCATAGTTGTAAAAGAGTTTTGTCATGTAGAGAATGTTTCATCATAATTTTAATTAAAATGATCTTAATGCATTATACAATTAACCCAACCCCAACAAATATCGTGCTTAATATAGAAATGCTTCCAATTATTAACAGGTAAAAGAATAACTAGCAACAAGTTATTAATGGTAATGAAAGCATCTTAGTAAAACTAATAATAGTAAAAAAACTTACAAATCTTTTATGAAGGTAATTTAAACCACATTGCAAACCAAAAACCCTAACAAGGGTACCATTGATATGCCGAGGTGGATGATAACATATTATTATCAACATCATCATTTGAATACTATACAATCTTAAACACGTTGTTCTTTCTTGGCCTTTTGTGATTTGTTTGATTGAGTAGGAATATAGATTGTGGAGTGGTTTATAGTAGATAGAACGAGTATTTAGGGGGAAAAATATGTATTGAATGTAGGCGTTGTATTGATGAAGATTAAATGCTCATGGAAAAAAAAGATTAGATTGGTCTGCTTGGAATGAATGCAAATGATTTGTTTTGTGTTTATTGTTGGTATATATTATAGAGTGAGTATGCTAGAATTTGTTTAGCCAATGGGAGTAGCAGCAACACCGGATGTGAATCCTGGCCCAATGGGAAAGTGAAAGCACATGGAGAAAAAGATTAGGATTCTCATCAAGCCCTGGGTTTTTTTTTCCTACCAGGTCTTTTATCTACATATGCGTTATGACGAGTAGTACCTCAGTATCTTTGAAACTTAAAAGGACATATCTCGAACTCATACATCCTTGTCAATCTTAACCGTCCAAAAAAAATCAATCAAAAATTCCAAAAAAAGAAAAGTTTTTTTAAGCAAGATTTTAGTTTAAGAATGTATCAGCGCCACTAGAACCATCTTTATTCATATCTTCACCTCACTAGGATTCTTTATTCATATCTTTATTTTGGTATTTTAGAAAATAGACTACGCTTGTTTTGAAAAACAATTAACAAGCCTATTATCCAGAGTCGAAACACAATGCAGGAGATAGCCTTTGGGTGGGCTTATCAAAAAAACTTAAACAAGCCTAGGTTATTTGGCTCTAATTATATCCTAAATACAATGCTAAACAGCCCATAAAGGTTTTGTCTTGTAGAGGTATTTCATCATAATTTTTAATTAGAATATCCATAAGCATTATACTTGTAACCCAACCCAACAAATACCGTGTCTCAAATAATGAAATGCTTCCACTTATAACAGCAAAGAAAACTTACAACAAGTTATTAAGGGGTAATGAGAGCATCTATGGTAAACTAATAATAGTAAAAAGAAACTTACAAATCTTTTATGAAGGTAATCTAATCCACGTTACAAACCGAAAACCCCAACAAGGGTACCATTGATATGTCGAGGTTGATGATGACAGATTATTATCAACATCATCATTTGAATACTATACAATCTTGAAAACGTTGTTCTTTTGATTTTGTGATTGTGAATGAGAAGGATATGATTGTGAGTGGTTTAAGTAGATAGAACGAATTTGGGGGAAAATGGATGCAGTAAATGTGTGGTGTTAGATTGACGAGAGATTAAATGTACAGTGGAGAAAAAAGATGATATTGGTTAGGTTTGGAATAGATGCAATGGTGTGTTGTGTTTATTGTTGGTATATATTTATAAATTAGGTTTCAAGATTGTTGGCCAATGGAAGTGTAGCTCACTGATTGTGAATCCTGGCCAATGGGAGTGTAGCACAGTAGAGAAAAAAGATAAGGATTCTCATTAAGCCCACGGTTTTTTCCCTCCATGTCTTTTATCTACATATCTTTGTGACGAGTAGACTGAGTAGCTTTGAAACTTTAAGCCACATATGCTCGATCTCATCATCCTTGCCAATCTTAACCCTAAAAAAATCAATCAGAAAAGTTGCAAAAGAAGAAAGGTTTTTCAGTAATATTTTAGTTTAAGAATGTATCAGGGCCACTAGAACCATCTTTATTCATATCTTCACCTCACTAGGATTCTTTATTTATATATTTATTTTGGTATTTCAGAAAGCAGAGTACGCTTGTTTTGAAAAACAATTAAAAAGCCTATCATCTAGAGTCGAAACACAATGTAGGAGATAGCCTTTGGGAGGGCTTATAAAAAAAACTTAAACAAGCCTAGGTTATTTGGCTCTAATTATATCCCATATACAATGCTAAACACCCCATAAAGGTTTTGTCCTGTAGAGGTATTTCATCATAATTGTAATTAGAATGATCATATGCATTATACTTGTAACCCAACCCAACAAATACCGTGCCTCAAATAATGAAATGCTTCCAATTATGACAGTAAAGAAAACTTGCAACAAATTATTAATGGGTAATAAGAGCATCTATGATAAACTAATAATAGTAAAAAGAAACTTACAAATCTTTTATGAAGGTAACGTAATCCAAGTTACAAACCAAAAACCCCAACAAGGGTACCATTGATATGCCGAGGTGGATGATGACATATTATCATCAACATCATCATTTGAAGACTATACAATCTTGAACATGTTGTTATTTTGATTTTATGATTGTGATTGAGAAGGATGTGATTGTGAGTGGTTTAAGTAGATAGAACGAATTTGAGGGGAAATGGATGCAGTGAATGTGTGGTGTTGGATTGATGAGAGATTAAATGCACATTGGAGAAAAAAGATGGGATTAGTTAGGTTTGGAATGAATGCAATGGTGTGTTGTGTTTATTGTCGGTATATATTTATAGAGTGGGTTCCAAGATTCTGGGCCAATGGGAGTGTAGCACACGGATTGTGAATCCTGGCCAATGGGAGTGTAGCACAGTGGAGAAAAAAGATGAGGATTCTCATTAAGCCCACAGTTTTTTTCCTCCAAGTCTTTTATCTACATATCTTTATAACGAGTAGACTCGGTAGCTTTGAAACTTTAAGGGACCTATGGTCGATCTCATCATCCTTGCCAATCTTAACCCAAAAAAAAATCAATCAAAAAAGTTGCAAAAGAAGAAAGGTTTTTCAGCAAGATTTTAGTTTATGAATGTATCAGCGCCACTAAAACCATCTTTATTCATATCTTCACCTCACTAGGATTCTTTATTTATATCTTTATTTTGGTATTTCAGAAAGCAGATTAAGCTTGTTTTGAAAAACAATTAAAAAGCCTATCATCCAGAGTCGAAACACAATGCAAGAGATAGCCTTTGGGTGGGCTTATTAAAAAAACTTAAACAAGCCTTGGTTATTTGGCTCTAATTATACCCCAAATACAATGCTAAACACCCCATAAAGTTTTTTTCCTCTAGAGGTATTTGATCATAAATGTAACTAGAATGATCATATGCATTTTACTTGTAACCCAACCCAACAAATACCGTGTCTCAAATAATGAAATGCTTCCAATTATAACAGTAAAGAAAACTTGCAACAAATTATTAAGGGGTAATGAGAGCATCTATGGTAAACTAATAATAGTAAAAAGAAACTTACAAATCTTTTATGAAGGTAATCTAATCTACGTTACAAACCGAAAACCCCAACAAGGGTGTGGATGATGACAGATTATCATCAACATCATCATTTGAATATTATACAATCTTGAACACGTTGTAATTTTGCTTTTGTGATTGTGATTGAGAAGGATATGATTGTGAGTGGATTATGTAGATAGAACGAATTTGGGGGGAAAATAGATGCAGTGAATGTGTGGTGTTGGATTGATGAAAGATTAAATGCACAGTGGAGAAAAAAGATGAGATTGGTTAGGTTTGGAATGAATACAATGGTGTGTTTTGTTTATTGTCGGTATATATTTATAGATTGGGTTCCAAGATTGTTGGCCAATGGGAGTGTAGCACACGGATTGTGAATCCTGGCCAATGGGAGTGTAGCACAATGGAGAAAAAAGATGAGGATTCTCATTAAGCCCACAGTTTTTTTTCCTCTAAGTCTTTTATCTACATATCTTTGTGACGAGTAGACTCGGTAGCTTTGAAACTTTAAAGGACATATGCTCGATCTCATCATCCTTGCCAATCTTAACCTAAAAAAAATCAATCAGAAAAGTTGCAAAAGAAGAAAGGTTTTTCAGTAATATTTTAGTTTAAGAATGTATCAGCGGCCACTAGAACCATCTTTATTCATATCTTCACCTCACTAGGATTCTTTATTCATATCTTTATTTTGGTATTTCAGAAAACAGACTACGCTTGTTTTGAAAAACAATTAAAAAGCCTATCACCACAGTCGAAACACAATGCAGGAGATAGCCTTTGGGTGGGCTTATCAAAAAAACTTAAACAAGCCTAGGTTATTTGGCTCTAGTTATATCCCAAATACAATGCTAAACACCCCATAAAGGTTTGTCCTGTAGAGGTATTTCATCATAAATGTAACTAGAATGATCATATGCATTATACTAGTAACCCAACCCAACAAATACCGTGTCTCAAATAATGAAATGCTTCCAATTATAACAGTAAAAAGAAACTTACAAATCTTTTATGAAGGTAATCTAATCCACGTTACAAACCGAAAACCCTAACAAGGGTACCATTGATACGCCGAGGTGGATGATGACATATTATCATCAACATCATCATTTGAATACTATACAATCTTGAACATGTTGTTCTTTTACTTTTGTGATTGTGATTAAGAAAGATATGATATTGAGTGGTTTAAGTAAATAGAACGAATTTAGGGAGAAAATTGATGCAGTAAATGTGTGGCGTTGGATTGATGAGAGATTAAATGCTCAGTGGATAAGAAAGATGAGATTGGTTAGGTTTGGAATGAATGCAATGGTGTGTTGTGTTTATTGTTGGTATATATTTATAGAGTGGGTTGCTAGATTGTTGGCCAATGGGAGTGTAGCACACGGATTGTGAATACTCGCCAATGGGAGTGTAGTACAGTGGAGGAAAAAGATGAGGATTCTCATTAAGCCCACGGTTTTTTTCCTCCAGGTCTTTTAGCTACATATCTTTGTGACAAGTAGACTCAGTAGCTTTGAAACTTTAAGGGACATATGCTCGATCTCATCATCCTTGCCAATCTTAACCTAAAAAAAATCAATTAGAAAAGTTGCAAAAGGAGAAAGGTTTTTCAGCAAGATTTTAGTTTAAGAATGTATCAGCGCCACTAGAACCATCTTTATTCATATCTTCACCTCACTAGGATTCTTTATTCATATCTTTATTTTGGTATTTCAGAAAGCAGACTACGCTTGTTTTGAAAAACAATTAAAAAGCCTATCATCTAGAGTCGAAACACAATGCAGGAGATAGCCTTTGGGTGGGCTTATCAAAAAAACTAAAACAAGCCTAGGTTACTTGGCTCTAATTATATCTCAAATACAATGCTAAACACCCCATAAAGGTTTTGTCCTGTAAAGTTATTTCATCATAATTGTAATTAGAATGATCATATGCATTACACTTGTAACCCAACCCAACAAATACCATGGTTTTTGGGATGTTTGTCCAACTTAAAAGAGATAGAAAAGAACCATCGGACAAAGAGTATGTTTGGGTATTCCTCACATGTATTTGGTTTATTTGAAAACTAACCATGGTGAAGTAGATGAGCTGGCATGGTTAGGATAGAAAGAATATGCCAAAGAAATATTCTTTTGTTTGTAGAAGAAATGTGGATGTTGGAGGGATAATTTGAATTTTAAATTCAATTATCACATGTGGGATAAAGATGCGAAGAATGTGAGTTTAGATTGATGTGATGGAAAGGAGTGTTGTTTTCAAATTCAAATTTCAGATTTGAATTCTAGGGATAAGGGTAAGGGTGAGTTGGAATGAGTAGGATATGAGTCGTATTGGATGTGATAATGATGTGATAGAAAGGAGCCCAAGTTTTAAATTCAAAATTCAAAATTGAATGTTTGGAAAAGTGATGATGTGGCAAGGTGTGTAGGAGAAGTTTGGTAAGTGTGTGAGGATTTGCATTCAAATGTAGAAGTGATTGAGTGTGTGTATAGAGGAAGTTTTGAGTGTGTGAGAATTTGCATTCAAATGTAAAAATGCGTGAGTGTAGAGGTGAATAAGAAGAAGAATGAATTGGGATTGTGTGCTAGAGAATGTCGAGATGTGGGTGATATGTGAGGAATACAGTTGGGAGTGTGGGAGTTTATAAAACATTTATATAGAAAAGGCAAGAATGATCAAAGTTTAAAATTTAACCTTGAATTACTACAAAATCAGATAGTTATTAAGACTTTAATCTATGATTATCAACAATGGATCACTGATCACTTTTTGAAAGAGTCCCAACAAAAATGTAGTTTTACTCACACGGTCACACTTTATGAAAAGTATGTAAGTAATAGTCTTACTTTTACTTGTTGTACACTTTAAAAAGTGTGAGTGAAAAATACTTTCTTTTAACTACACTTTATAAAAAGAATTAATTAAATGTATCATTATAGTTTCATGATTAATTTCATATATATATATATATATATATATATATATATATATATATATTAGAGGAATGTTAAAATAAAAAGACAAATATTCGTGAGAAGGATACATTAGGCATGATTTTTAAAAAAGTTCTCGAAAAATTCCGAAAAAAATCCACTAGATCGGGTATGTTGGTGCATAAAACTTTTGTAAAGAAATTTTTTCTAATTTTGAGTTTTTATTCGTTTTTTTAATGCAAAAAAATCGAATTTTGATGCACAAAAAAAAATTTGTGCATAAAAATTTAATTAGGTTGCTTTTTTGTGCCTCAAAAATTCGTTTTTGTACCCAACTTCTTTTGAACTTTTGCATCAAAATTTTATTGCGCATCAAACTATAACAAGTTAAAAATTTTGTGCATGTTTTTTGTCCATTAAAAAAACGTATCAAAACTCAAAATTAGAAAAACTTCCTTCATAACTTTTTTATGCACCAACATAACCGATCTTGTGGATTTGTTTCAGAATTTTTCCGACAAAATTTAGAAAAATACATGTTTAGTGTATCTTTCTCACGAATATTTGTCTTTTTATTTGATCTTTACCCTGTATATGTATATATATATATATATATCTAAAGTGCATAATGTACAATATTTTTAATGCATGTTTAGATATATATAAAATTTCTAACTAAAAGAAAAAGAGAGATGAAATGAGCAAATATATATTTTTATTTAAAAAATTGTAAATATAAGACTTGTTTTCTTACAAAATCATTAAAACTTAGGTGTAATGGATTGAATAAAAGTTTTTTTGTCTTTTTAAAAATTTGATCTATTTAAAACAAATAAGCAATTTTATGAACATTCGATTTGAAATAAACCCAACCCGAATCGACCCAAAAGCAACCCCGTTTTCCCCAAATTAGATCTCACTCAATTCGTTAGGAAATTGAAAATCAACAACATCAGTAACTTAACAATCACACTTTCCTCTAACAAAAACCTAAATAATCACCATGGTTAGGTTATGAAGGAGGAGGAGACGAAGGTTACGAAGAAGAAGGTTATGAATAAGAAAGGGGAATTGAGCTAGGACGGTAAGGGTAATCCATGTGAGACTTCAGTCAACAATGAAAGTAACGTAAGTGATACAAATATGTTATCTATATACTGTGATATAATCAGTTGAAGTTATAGTTAGCTCTAGTTATGTTAAGGTACTTATTGACTGAATCTCTAGCAGGTTTAATTTTAATGTGATTCCCTTTTATAAATAAGTTTAAAAAAGTTGGAAAATTTAAAAAAAAGTTCAGAAATTTAGAAAAAAAGTACGTAATTTTGAAAAAAAAAATCGATTTTTTTTTAAATTAGAAAAAAAGTTCGAAAATATGAAAAAAAAATTTCAAAAATTAGAAAAAAAGTTCGAAAAATTGAAAAAAAGTCGATATTTTTCAAATCGAATATTAGAAGAAAAAATTAATTTCGAAAATTTGAATATTTTTTTTTGAAAAAATCGATATTTATGAAAATTCGAAAAAAAGTTGGAAAGTTTGAAAAAAATATTGGAAATTTGGAAAAAAAATACGAAAATTTGAAAAAAAGTTCAAAATTTTGAAAAAAAAAATTCAAATTTTTTTTTAAAAAATCGATATTTTTTGGAAAACTTAAAAAAAGTTTGAAAATATAAAAAAAAATCAAAAAATTGAAAACTTGAAAAAAAATCGATATTTTTCAAATCGAAATCTAAGAAAAAAAAAAGTTCGAAAATTTTAAAAACAAATCGATATTTTTTGTTGAAAATTTGAAAAAAAAATTCAAAATCATGAAAAAAAGTTCGAAAATATGAAAAAAATCAAAAATTAGTAAAAAGTTCGAATTTTTTTTAAAAAAAAATGGAGATTTTTCAAATCGAAAATTTGAAAAAAAGTTCAAAAATAAAAAAAATAATTTCAAAAATTTGAAAAAAAAATATTTCGAAAAAAACAATATTTTTGAAAATCCGACAAAAATTCGAAAATTTAAAAAGTTCGGAAATTTGGAAAAAAGTACGAAAATTTGAAAAAAGTTCAAAAATATGATTTTTTTTTTGAAAATTTGAAAAAAGTCCACAAACAAGAATTTTTTTTTGAAATAGAAAAAAAAAAAAATCGAAAATTAGAAAAAAAAGAAAAGTTCGAAAATTTGAAAAAACAATCGATATTTTTAAAATCGACAATTTTGATAAAAAGTTCGACAATTTTAAAAAAAGTTCAAAAATTTGAAAATCCGAAAAACAAATCGATGTTTTTTTAATTTGATAAAAAGTTATATAATTTGTAAAAAAATTCAAAAATTTGAATTTTTTCTTTAAAAATCCGAAAATTTTAAATAAAAATTCCATATCTTCACCTCACTACGATTCTTTATTCATATCTTTATTTTGGTATTTCAGAAAGAGCAGACTATGCTTGTTTTGAAAAACAATTAAAAAGCCTATCATCCAGAGTCAAAACACAATGCAGGAGATAGCCTTTGGGTGGGCTTATCAAAAAAAACTTAAACAAGCCTAGGTTATTTGGCTCTAATTATATCCCAAATACCATGCTAAACACCCCATAAAGGTTTTGTACTGTAGAGGTATTTCATCATAATTGTAATTTGAATGATCATATGCATTATACTTGTAACCCAACTCAACAAATACCGTGTCTCAAATAATGAAATGTTTCCAATTATAACCGTGAAAAAAACTTGCAACTAATTATTAAGGGGTAATGAGAGCATCTATGGTAAACTAATAATATTAAAAAGAAACTTACAAATCTTTTATAAAGGTAATCTAATCCACGTTACAAACCGAAAACCCCAACAAGGGTACCATTGATATGCTGAGGTGGATGATGACAGATTATCATCAACATCATCATTTGAATACTATACAATCTTGAACACGTTGTTCTTTTGCTTTTGTGATTGTGATTGAGAAGGATATGATTGTGAGTGGTTTAAGTAGATAAAACGAATTTGGGGGAAAATGGATGCAGTGAATGTGTGGCGTTGGATTGATGAAAGATTAAATGCACAGTAGAGAAAAAAGATGAGATTGGTTAGGTTTGGAATGAATGCAATGGTGTGTTGTGTTTATTGTTGGTATATATTTATAGAGTGGGTTGCTAGATTGTTGGCCAATGGGAGTGTAGCACACGAATTGTGAATCCTGGCCAATGGGAGTGTAGCACAGTGGAGAAAAAAGACGAGGATTCACATTAAGCCCACAGTTTTTTTACTCCATGTCTTTTATCTACATATTTTTGTGACGAGTGGACTCAATAGCTTTGAAACTTTAAGGGACATATGCTCGATCTCATCATCCTTGCCAATCTTAACCTAAAAAAAATCAATCAGAAAAGTTGCAAAAGAAGAAAGGTTTTTATTTCAAATTTTAGTTTAAGAATGTATCAGCGCCACTAGAACCATCTTTATTCATATCTTCACCTCACTAGGATTCTTTATTTATATCTTTATTTTGGTATTTCAGAAAGCAGACTACGCTTGTTTTGAAAAACAATTAAAAAGCCTATCATCTAGAGTCGAACACAATGCAGGATATAGCCTTTGGGTGTGTCCTTATCAAAAAAACTAAACAAGCCTAGGTACCTGCTCTAATGATATCTCCAATACAATGCTAAACATCACCCCATAAAGGTTTTTGTCCTGTATGAGGGGGTATTTCATCCATAATTGTAATTTTAGAATGATCATATGCATTACACATGTAACAACCCAACCCACAAATACATGGATTTGGGATGTTTGTACCAAACTTAAAAAAGAAATAGAAAAGAACTATTGGACAAAGAGTATATTTGGGTATTCCTCACATGTATTTGGTTTATTTGAAAACTAACCATGGTGAAGTAGATGAGCTGGCATGGTTAGGATAGAAAGAATATGCCAAAGGAATATTCTTTTGTTTGTAGAAGAAATGTGGATGTTAGAAGGATAATTTGAATTTTAAATTCAATTATCACATGTGGGATAAAGATGCGAAGAATGTAAGTTTAGATTGATGTGATGGAAAGGAGTGTTGGTTTCAAATTCAAATTTCAGATTTGAATTCTAGGGATAAGGGTAAGGGTGAGTTGGAATGAATAGGATATGAGTCGTATTTGATGTGATAATGATGTGATAGAAAGAAGCCTAAGTTTTAAATTCAAAATTCAAAATTGAATGTTTGGAAAAGTGATGATGTGGCAAGGTGTGTAGGAGAAGTTTGGTAAGTGTGTGAGAATTTTCATTCAAATGTAGCAAGTGAAAGGAGTGTGTTATAGAGGAAGTTTTGAGAGTGTGAGAATTTGCATTCAAAGATGTAAAATGCTTGAGTGGTAGAGGTGAAAAAAGAAGAAGAATGAATTGGGGATTGTGTTGCGTGCAAACCAAGAAGTCGAGATGTGGGTGATATGTGAGGAATACAGTTGGGAGTGTGGGAGTTTATAAAACATTTATATAGAAAATGCAAGAAGGATCAAAGTTTAAAATTTAACCTTCAATTACTACAAAATCAGATAGTTATTAAGACTTTAATCTATGATTATCAACAATGGATCACTGATCACTTTTTGAAAGAGTCCCAGCAAAAATATAGATTTACTCACCCAACGGGGTCAACATTATGGAAAAGTATGTAAGTAAATATTCGTACTTTTACTTGTTTTAACACTTTTAAAAAGTGTGAGTGAAAATACTTTCTTTTAACTACATTTTATAAAAAGAATTAATTACATGTTATCATTTCTAGTTTCATAGTATTACTTTCATATATATATATATATATAATATATAATATATATATTATGATATATAATATAAATAAATATATATATATATAGTGAAGTGTTATATTGAAAACACATTTTAGGTGCAAAACTTTACAGAACTCTTAAAATGAATCTGAACCATTGAATGAGTATAATCAAAGGTTAAGATTAAAAGTGCCAAAATTGTAATTAAACAAAAAATAAAGGTATTTTCTCAATTAAACAAAATACGAAAAGGGTAATATAGGCACAACACTTTAATCAAATAAAATAATATTAAAATGATTTCACATATACACTTTAAAAACCGTCAAAATTAACTGCACATTTTTATCTCTCTTTTCTAAAACCTAGCCATCACTTTCACAGCCTCCATAAAAAAGATCCAGATCCAAAATCAATCTTTTATTATGTATAATCTTTGGCTTCTGAAAAGAAGAACACTAGAAACAAAACCATGGCATCAATCTTTACAATTGAAAAGAACACCACGGGAATAAAAAGAGGGCGTGAATCCATCATCTTCTTCATCAGATTGTTGGGTCTTAATTATGGTTTATTGGTTTTAATTAGTCTTTATGCAAGCATGTAAGTATGTTATACTTTTGTTATGTTATCTAATGATATTTTAAACAAAACCAAAGGATGAAAATCTAAAAAGTAAACCATGGCCTCTTTTGTTTATAGATCTGGGTTTCACAAACAAAGCGACTGTATTTTGTTTAAGAATTTTTGTTGACAATATATGATGCATCTTTTTGCGTTTTTTCTTGTTGGTTTGGAAAAAAAAATCTTATACTCCCAATGTTTAATTTGAAAAGAGCGGACTACCTAAGTAGTAATTCGGTCAGTATTAGTTTTATAAACAAGTATTTTTTGTATTCCTAAAATTTTGGATTTTAATGCAAGTTATAATTGTTATCATGGTTAATGCATTGGTTTAACGATTCGTTTTTTGATTGGACGAATCTTGGCAGTCCTTTGCTAGTTGATATAAAAAGTATGTGTATATTAATTATTAATATAAGCGAAATAAACGGATAGGTTATATGATTAAAAAATTGTTTCTTAGTTGTTTTTATAGCTAATATGATTCACTATGTAATTTTCAGGTGTTTGTTTCGAGACGAGCGTTTTTGGTGCTTTAACTATGAAGCTCATTTGGTTACTTGAAACATACATGTTTTTCGAAGGCGTGCACATATGTTCTAATGATTTTGACGAAAAAGCTCAACGTGCACTCGTGTTATTGGAAGGGTGCTCATATGTTCTAATGAATTTGATAGGAAAGTTAAGAGTGCACATATGTTATTCGATGAGTGCATGTATGTTAATCGAAGATTGCACATACGTTTTTCAATGATGACCACGCCGATTATTGTAATTTAATTTCTTTAATTTGAATCAATTTTTGTATATATTATTTATGTTTTTTGTTTGTTATATTAAAGTTTAGAGAATATGCGATATAAAACATACATGCAATTACTTTTTTTTACCAAAAACACAAATTGTCAAACAAAAGGCATGTTCATATCACCTTTAAAATTGCAAAAAAATAAAGAGGTGAAGAACATATTATTTTAAAAAAATTAGTTAAAACTGAAATACACATATAACTAAAAATAATACATTAAAAAATTTAGTTAAAACTGAAATACACATGTAACTAAAAATAATACATTTAAAAATTTAGTTAAAACCGAAATATACATGTAACTAAAAATAATAAATTTCAAAGATTAAAGAATGTACATCAAAAACATATATGTACTTGTAATTTTAAGTAAAACAAATGATATCTAAACAATTGTACGCATGAAACATTTGTAAAATTACAACGTTAAGAAAAAAAACACATATGCACCTGTTTTATTTTTTTTGAAAATATGTATGCTTAAAAAGGTAAAAAAGTAAAAAAAATAAAAATTTTCAAAAATTAAGTGACTTTAAAAACGTTTTTTAGTTAAAAAAATTCAAAAGGAAAATTGAAAATGTGTGCTGGAAGAAAACTATTTTTTTATTCCGAAAATTAAAGGTATAAAAACGTTTTTAATAAACAAATTTAAAATGAAACTAAAAAATTGTATATTTACTATTATACAAATTTTTGAAGAAGATACGTGCAAATCAAAACCTCTCATTGATTTTAGGATGATTCTAGTTGTTGCATTGATTATGTGATATGCAAAATACCATAAATATCCTTGTAAATATAACATGAATTAAATAAATAAAAACTAATTAACTAAATTGTGATTGGTCTAAAAAAGTTCTGTAAAGTTCTGCACCTAAAATGGGTTCTCAATATAACGCGCCCATATATATATATATATATATATATATATATATATATATATATATATATATATATATATTAGAGGAATGTTAAAATAAAAAGACAAATATTCGTTAGAAGGATACACTAGGCATGATTTTTAAAAAAGTTCTCGAAAAATTCCGAAAAAAATCCACTAGATCGGGTATGTTGGTGCATAAAACTTTTGTAAAGAAATTTTTTCTAATTTTGAGTTTTTATTCGTTTTTTTAATGCAAAAAAATCGAATTTTGATGCACAAAAAAAAATTTGTGCATAAAAATTTAATTAGGTTGCTTTTTTGTGCCTCAAAAATTCGTTTTTGTACCCAACTTCTTTTAAACTTTTGCATCAAAATTTTATTGGGTATCAAACTATAACAAGTTAAAAATTTTGTGCATCAAAATTTCGTTTTTTGTCCATTAAAAAAACGTATCAAAACTCAAAATTAGAAAAACTTCCTTCATAACTTTTTTATGCACCAACATAACCGATCTTGTGGATTTGTTTCAGAATTTTTCCGACAAAATTTAGAAAAATACATGTTTAGTGTATCTTTCTCACGAATATTTGTCTTTTTATTTGATCTTTACCCTGTATATGTATATATATATATATATATCTAAAGTGCATAATGTAAAATATTTTTAATGCATGTTTAGATATATATAAAATTTCTAACTAAAAGAAAAAGAGAGATGAAATGAGCAAATATATATTTTTATTTAAAAAATTGTAAATATAAGACTTGTTTTCTTACAAAATCATTAAAACTTAGGTGTAATGGATTGAATAAAAGTTTTTTTAAAATTTGATCTATTTAAAACAAATAAGCAATTTTATGAACATTCGATTTGAAATAAACCCAACCCGAATCGACCCAAAAGCAACCCCGTTTTCCCCAAATTAGATCTCACTCAATTCGTTAGGAAATTGAAAATCAACAACATCAGTAACTTAACAATCACACTTTCCTCTAACAAAAACCAAATATCACCAAGGAAGGTATGATGGAGGAGAGACGAAGGTACGAAGAAGAAGGTTATGAATAAAGAAAGGGGAATTGAGCTAAGACGGTAAGGGAAATCCGTGTTAGACTTCGAAGTCCACAATGAAAGTAACGTAAGTGATACAAATATGTTATCTATATACTGTGATATAATCAGTTGAAGTTATAGTTTGCTCTAGTTATGTTAAGGTACTTATTGACTGAATCTCTAGCAGGTTTAATTTTAATGTGATTCCCTTTTATAAATAAGTTTTTGGTTGTTGACTTTGTTGTTCAAGTTTTGCGCATTACATTGACTCGAATTCAGTAGTGATGTTATAGCGATTTCACTTTATATGATTCTTTTGAATGTATTTTTTTTTTATATATATATTTTCAACATCAGAATGTTTTATCAAGTCAAATCTGTAAAGAAAAATGCAATTTAACAATTGAATTTGTAGTTGTTCAGATTGTAGCTAACTTTTTCAAATGTAATTTTACCAATTATACCGGCTAGAAGTAGAATTCACAAGTGTTTGTGTCTATCACCTTAACTGGTGTTGAAAGAATCCTAGTGAGGTGCTGATACATTCTTAAACTAAAATCTTGCTGAAAAACCTGTTCAGATGAGATCGAGCATATGGTTTCAAAGCTGCTGAAAAAACTCATTGCTGACTCTACTCGTGACAAAGATATGCAGATAAACGAACTGGAGGTAAAACTCTGTGACTCGAAATAATAAAGTAAAACAGATTGAGGCAGAGATAAAAGCTTTACAAGAGAAGAATCTTAAGTCAAAGGAAGAAATCTCAAAGCTGCAAGAAGAATCTCATGTGAAAACGTTTCAGATAGAACAAATTCAGAAAGAAGTTCAAACGTTTATCGGAGCATCACAAGCCTTGATAAAAACCAGGAACTACGAGACAATTGGCAAGTGGGAGACGAGTAAAGTGGCTCTAGAAGCAACACTAAATCATACAAGCTTCTGACCTCTGTGTAGTATCTGTTCACTCACTCAGTTTTCATTCATTTCAAGTGTTTTCATGTATATATGATCCTAGTAAGTGTCAGGCTCTTATTGGTGGGTCTGCCATATTGTGAGATCTGCTATATATGAATGCGATTCTAGAATTATCTTTTTCCTATGCATTTAGTTTCGTCCGTTGTGGGGTATCTGTCATATAGTTTTAGTCTGGGTGGTATGGATCTTCATGTGGTTTTCTTGTTTGTGCGGGGGTCTAGGAGGTCAAACTAAACGAAGGCGAGAGGATGAAGGGACTTAACCAATTTCATATATGTCAAGTAAGTGATTGTCACTAAATTTAAGGGTTGGGGACTTGGTTTAATGGTGTCTAGAACTCCAGCGGTAGTGATATTTGAAACTGTTTGAATATAATACATTTCATTTTTGTCAAAATGGTTATACTCAAAAGACTTGGCAAAAAAGCAGAAAGTCACAAATGGGTCAAAACCATGGAAAGTGAGACTCTATATAGATAGATGCAAACAAACTCCTAGATGGTAGTATACCTAATACTTACATTTAACAACAACCCAACCAGATGCGTTTCTAAAAATGCCTATTCTGACGCATTACCCAACCCTTTGCAATTGCCACCTTTACATTTTACGCATCATTTGTAGGAATCTATCCTGTTGGTATCAAAATCAGGTCTAAATCTTTTTCCTCTAAATGCAAAATGCTATTACCTCCGTGAATCTGTAGGAATATGGTAAATGATAAATCAAATACAACATTGAAATGATAAAAACTCTTGCCAGTTACTTGAACCTTGAAATAGAGGTAGCAATTTTACCCATTAATTTGTAAAATGGGTTGATTCAGTCAAATTTATACCTTTAACAGGTCAAATGCTGAACATGTCAAATGGCCGAAATCACCGAAGTGTTTTTAAAGGCTTACTGCTTTTGTATTTTTGATGGTATAGTTTCTGTATGCATATTTATGCAATGAATATGTGTTCAATGGATATAAATTTACACCATTATTCGGATCATTTGTAGGGAACTTAGTGCTCATTTGATGTGATCTAATTCCAGAATTTGAAATGAAGTGAAGAACTAGAAGCAAATTATCCAAATGAATAGTATCACGGTGTTTGGTAACAAGGATTAGGCCATGAACTTGGAAGGATTTGGTGTGGATCTTCAATATCTTATTCATGCAAACACAGGCCTCAAATACTGATAAAAATCTCCAAAAAAACGTACATGGATAGAGTCATGGAGCATATGAATTAATGGCACACACTAACTTAGCTTCTTTGTGTAGGCTAATTGTACACATTATTGTAGTAGTACATAAAAAAAAACAGATATAAATGGAAAGATGCGCATGTTAGATTTTGCGTAAAACATGTTTCATTTCACATTTTTTATAAAAACTAAAAGTCAAAGTTAAGTTTTAATGGCTAACCTTGTGGCCTCTTTTGTACCAATCACTGGCACTTAAGGACTGTGTGATCTCAAACAGGGAAAGGGAAGGGGACTGGAATACGAGGGAGACTATAGATTTTGATACCACCGTAGCCTCCAGCGGCCTTTTGAATGCCAAGTGACGGGAAGTAGAAGAAGCTACCAATCTGATCCTTGGCTTGAAGCATATATGTGAAACTTCTGCCTCGTGGGATTGGGCAAGTTGTACCGTCTTGCCTTGAGTTCCTTCTGTGTTGTATAAGTTTCGGGTCACGTTAACCGTTGGTAACTTGCACATTCGTTTGTTCTTAACATGTCGATTGAATCTTAGACCACTTTTTAGCGAAACCAATAGACAAATCATTAATATACTAACAATCGGGTAGTCAGTGGCCAAGCGTATGTTTGACAAATGTAATTGTTGATGGAACCGGATATAAAACTGTAGATGAAGATAGAAATGAAGATTATAAAATAATTATCTTTATAAGCTAGATATTGGGCATGTTTGGTACACAAGATTGTCAAGAGATTATGCTTATTTTTTTTTTTTAAATCAGCTAAGCTTCGTTTGGTAGACAAAATTATAAGAGATTATAAAAAAAAAAATAATCTTCCATAATCTTTTAAAATCAAATGTTATTTTATGTAGCTTATAAAAATAATCTATTTTCATAATCTCCATCTACCGCTCCATCTCCAGTTCAAGCAACAGTTACTTTTGCCAAACATACCTTATGAAAAACTATGTTTTTGATAATCTCTTATAATTTATGTATGCTCGAAGCTTATATTTTAAGTAGTTTACTTTTTTTAAATAATAAACATAATCTCTTCATAATTTTGTCGACCAAAGATAAACCTTCAAGTAATAAAATGTGGCAAAATTAGTCCCAAAAATATTCTGAAAAATGAACTTTAATTACTGATAACCATATCAAATTTAGTTAAAGAAGAGATAAATTAAAGGGTAAATTACACTGTTGGTCCCCAAGGTTAGGCCCGATTGCGGATTCAGTCCCTAGATAATGGGGGTCGATGTCGTTAGTCATTTTTTTGTCACTGTTCTTACCCGTTTGGTCCCTCGAGCCCTGTTATACGTAACGGGTATTAGTTTGACTTGTCAACGATGGGCAGTTTAGTAATTTCAAATTTTTATTATTTCATCATTAGTCCCTGAGTTAGAATTTAAAGCTGTAACTTTTACTAAGGCATTTTTTTGTCTTTTTCTACTAACACGTCATTTTTTCTTTTTGTCTTTTTGCATAATAATTAGTAACTGTATTTTTCCATTACATCACTGTTATTTTTTGTCTGTTCTTTTTCTATATTAATAAGTCATCGTTTTTTACATTTAAAACATAATTAGACATTAATTAGAATACGATACATGTATAGTGTCGGATTGGTATCGATGTCTCAATTTTTTTGGCTATTTTTCCCATAGATATAAGCTAGTTATAAACCACATCATAACAAGAAATTTTCCTCACAAATTAAACGCTCCATTTGAATCGAGTGAAATGTAATACAACTTAAAAAACCAAAAGCACAAACAATAACAACGTAAACAGTTACAACCCTTGTACAGCCTTAGCCAAGCCAAAAGCGGCTGCAGACGCTATGGCTCCTATAAGAGCTGTTCCAAATTGGTTTAGAATGAATATTTAGTGGAAATCTGTCCACGCGTTGCAACATGTTTGTTATTTCGCTGACCATTTTTAATTTTTAATTACAAAATATTAAACTTCAACATTTTTCTATAAAATCGTATGTATGTCAGAAGCGTTGCAATATTGGACTCGCTTTGTTCGCAATTCGAAGATCTTTTCGCGGATATTTTTTTGATCTGAATGAATCGGTAGATATGTGTTATTTATTTGCTAAATAAAGTTTATTATATTAAAAAGTCTTAAATAGTTAAAAGTTGAAGATACGTTTTGTAAATTTTCTTTCTTTTTCTATTTATATTAAACTTCAAAATTTTTATAAAATTGTGCGTATGTCGGAAGCATTGTAATATTGGGCTCGTTTTGTTTACAACTCAAAGATCTTTTCGCGGGTATTTTTTGATCTAAGTAAGTCGGTAGATATGTGGTAGGAAAAGTTTTTTTTTTAAGTTGGGCCATTATTGGGCTGAAGTTTTTCGCTATAAAATCGTACGCATGTCAAAAGCATTGCAATATTGGACCCATTTTGTTCGCAATTCGAAGATATTTTCGCGGGAAATTTTTTTTCCTATCTAAATGAATCGGTAGATAAGTCGTAAATAGTTAAAAATTGAGGGTATGTTTTGTAAATGTTTATATTTTTTTTATATTTATATTAAACTTCAACATTTTTTTATAAAATCGTGCGTATGTCGGAAGCATTGCAATATTCAGATCGTTTTGTTCGAAACTGGAAGATCTTTCCGTCAGTATTTTTTTATCTGAATGAATCGGTAGATGTGTATTACTGTATATATTTGATAAAAAAAATTTATTATATAAAAAAATTGTAAATAGTTAAAAGTTGAAGGTTCATTTTGTAAATATTATTTTTTTTCTTTATTTTGCCGATTTGTTTTTTTTCTACTGTCGCTTTGGGCTAATGGGCCTGGTGGGCTGAAATGGTTGGCGTAAATCGTAAAACGACGTCGTTTTTTCCGTTCATAGTACAGTATATACATATAACATATAATATATATTATATAACGAGATGGAAAGAGACTCGCGCATTGCGGCAGGGCTATTTTGTTGTGCACATCTATGTGCAGGGTTTTTTTTACAGGTTTAGTTTCTTGTAGTTCTTTTGATCGTAATAAAATTTTATGAACTCACTCACGTATTTCGAATTCTTTAATATGTTTTTGTTCATAATAACTCTAGTATTAATTTATAGATTTTAAAACGTCACTAATACAATAGAAATTATAGTCGTTCACTTTTTTATACTCATTTTATGATAAGTTGTATGTAAGTGATTTGTTATAAAAACTTAGTCATGAAACTATGTTATGTAATATGAGTAAGTTTTGTGGTTTTCTTGATCATATTTTTAACTCAACTGTTTTTTCTATTCTTGATCAGCGCTGAATTTGCGTAAAGATTGGTAATTTATTATTTTTTGAGATGTTTTGATTGCAAGTCTTGACGATCATAAGCTTATTTGTGGGCTTATTAGCTTATAAGATTCGGATTATTTTCCATAAGCTCTAATCTGCTGGCTTGTTTAGGTTTATAAGCTTATATAACCTTTTATATTATTATAGTCTTACAAGTCCATAAGTTAGAATGATAACGCAGGGGTTTAAAAAAAAAATTGAAGCCCAAGCGGAAGACTAAAAGAAGCCCAATTCAAAGCCCATGCTATTTTGTCTGCATGTGACATGCTCTTTAGTGTATAGTCTAACTTCTTGTTGTTGGCTGCATCATGTTCACTAGTGTTTTATTAGTGGCAAATTTTAATATTTACATGTTTTATGAAAAGTTGTAAACTAGTCCTAAGAAAGAATGCATGTTTTTACATTGCAGATAATTACTAGCTTTTAGTGTTTAGTGGGAAATACTAATAGGTAGTGGAGCTTAATATTTATAACGTTACTGAATGCGAGATCAAGTTTTACTGGGCGTGAGAAATATAAGAGACCGTTATGGTCAACCGATGCACTAGATAAACCCAATGCGGTGAGGATTTATGCTTCGTATAGAGTTGTCTTCTCGTTAACATTTGAATTAGAATTGATGCAAACTTAACTCGAACTGTTTACTTAGTAAAGTGCTAGAAGAACTGGGTGGGTGTTTGGGATTCTGCTTTTATAAGTGCTTATGCTTATCCACTATATTCTTGCCAATGGAGCTACACTTAACTGTAAAGATCTCCCGAAGGGTCTGCTTGTATCTGATCACATAAACGAGTCAACCAACAAAGGTCGATCATCTCCCCCTCCCTCTTATCACCAAATTTGACCAGAACAACCCTTCTCTTATGATTTTTGTACTTTGGCAACACGTTTTCCTATTATGGCATTATATCGTTGACTTCACAACTAAGCATCTGGCAAAGTGAGTGTGACCCAACCACTTTACAAATAAATAATATCGAGGATCCTAGCCTCTATGTAAACGTATCCATCACTAGCTTGGCAGGTGCTTCATTTGGGTATATTTCACGAGCTTCCTGCCCTTGCGTAAAATTTCAATGGAGATCATGTTAGTTGCAGGATTTGTTCTATTACTGCCATTAATTGTCCATCAGAATGCGATAATGACCACAGGCTTTCTATTTGGAGCTCGTATGTTCATTTCAGCAAGCTTCATTGTTATTTGTATGTATGTCCTTTGTTACAATACCCATAAAATTTGAAAATTTTCAGCTATGGTTACGTACTTACAAGCATGCTCATTGGTTCCACAACAATTCAGGTGTATCCAGCGAACTTAAGAGCAACAAGAGGTGAAATAGCTACAGCGATAGGCAGAATTGGAGGGACGGTATTCCCTTTGATAGCAGTTGGAATGGGTAGCAATTCCCACCAAACGCTCCCAGTAGTTTTGTTTGAGGTTACCTTACTTCTATCAAGTCTAACTGTTATGTTGCTACCATTTCAGACAAACGGGAAGCAATTAGCAGATACTTTAGACCTACCCGTTCAACATGTTTAAGTAGAATGAATGTCTGTTGTTATACGTCGTTTCTAGGATCTAGCGTATACTTGAGACTTCAGCACTCTAATACTCGGTTCAGACAAGATAGGAGTAGACTTTATGTGTTGGCCCGCCTCAGAATCGTTACTTAAAGCATGAGCACTATAACTGGAGAAGCAAAAAAAAACTATCTCATGATTAAAAACATGAATTGGGCTTGACCGTTTATGTGAATGTACAAGTTACATACCTATTATATAGCCTGTAGTAGTATTTTGTTTGCTATTATATCGCTTGAGTCTGGCTCAAAGTATGGTAGATATTATACGCTTGGTTTGCTCTTGATGTCCGGTATTCTATCGAAGTGAATTTTCTCTTTCTATGTCTTCAATTAGATCATGTATCCTCCGTCTTAAATTAGAAGCTTCTTCGGGAGGGAACCATTGTTTACTGAACTGATAACACGAAAAACACAAACACTTATACCCACCACACAAATAACAAGTGATAAACTCCAAAAATAGATGGTAATTCATGTGATTTTAAGTCGAGATATTAACATTTGATAAATAAAGCCGTACATGGAGTAGAGAGAGACATACCATTGATAAATCTTTCTCTGTTAGCCTCTCTGCTTCTTTAAGGAAACGCTCTATATAGAATAGAACAAAAAGCCCGCAATTAGTCGCGTCTTTTTGCTGTGGAACCTGTTTGGAGACATCAAAATCTCAAATCTTTGATAAAACAGAAAAAATATTATACAATTTAAACTCTTAAAAGAAAATCTAGTTGCATGGATATTTGTTTTTGTTCAGAGACAATGTAAATGTTATTTCAAGACTTCTTTTATAAGTTCTTGTTTTTTGCTATGTTAAAAGGGAATACATAATTAAATTTCACAATGTGGAGTGTCCAGAAGGTGTTTATAAGGGCATGACGTTCAAAACCATAACTTCAAGGAAGATATTATTCATGATAAATGTTCACCTCGAGTCTTTTGTCAATTATTCTATTATGACGAAGTTCTGATGTTTGTAGGTAGCTCCGCTCTTCTTTAAGGAAGCTAAAGGAAAATTGCCAAAAAAAAAAAGTTTAGAAATCTACGTTCTTCTCACTCAGATAATCAAATTTCAATTGCATGAAAAAAGATTCTTATTTTTTTAACTACAGAGTGCAAACATGTCATAATACCTTCTAAGGCTTTTAAATATTAAACTACTATTGTGTAGTTTCATTGAATCAAGATGAAGAATGACCGGCCCCAACTCATCTTCCTTTCGGGGATTACATATGATTGCTAGGATCCAATGATTACTGCACAATCAAGAAAACAATTAAAAGATCTCTTTATATATATTTATATTATATATTATATATATTATATAAATTAGCAAATACCCTGTTGGAAATAAAACTCATTCAAACTAGTTTTTGAATTGGTCAATAAGCTGGAGTATCCAGCCGTTATTTCTAGTTGTTAGTAAATTTGCATCCCTATTCCTTAGCTAGACACGGCCTTGACTCTCAGGGTTATTAGGAAGTTAGTTTTTTCCTATCTTTCCTTTATGTATTGCCTATATAAAGGCTTCTACCTTTGAATAATAAGATCACAGAAAGTTCTGCAATTTCATGATAGTATTGTTTACTTTATTAAGTGTTAACTTCTTTGTTCTTTATCCAACAAAAGTGGTAACACAGCCAGGTTTTCTAAACAACTAGGCCTTTAGATTTCCTTGCTCAGTGCAAATTCAATGGCGTCAAATTCCAATTCACTCAATGTGTCTCAACCCCAAATACCTGTCTTCAATGGAGACTCGTATGAGTTTTGGAGCATCAAGATGAAGACTTTGTTCAAGTGTAACCAGTGGTGATGATGATGCTCAAAAGAAAGAGAACATAAAACGAGATGCAAAGGCTCTTTTTTTCATCCACCAGGCAGTGGATAATTCGATTTTCTCAACAATAGCTGCAGCCTCAACCGCAAATCAAGCATGGTCGATCCTGAGTACCAGGGATCCACAAATGTCATTTTACAATCCTTTCGGAGGGATTTTGAAACTGCAAGCATGAAGGGGAACGAGTCTGTGCAAGAATACTTGGCAAAAGTTTCATCTATAGTGAGCCAAATGAGATCGTACGGAGAGAAGATTACCGATGAAACTATCGTGGCCAGAGTCTTCATCCTAAATTTGACCATGTTGTGCCTGCAATTGAAGAGTCAAAGGATCTGTCAGTTTTTTTCATTTGATGAGCTAATGGTTTCCTTACAAGCTCATGAAGCAAGAATCAATCGAAATATTGACAAGGAAGAAGAAAAGGCATTTCAAATCAAGGGGGAACCTGAAACTTCAAATCAACGCCTTAGAGGAAGAGGTAGATTAAGTTTTCGAGGCCGTGGGAGAGGTCATGGTCGGAATATTACTTTGCATTGTACGAACTGCAATAAATACGGTCACACCGGAATAGTACTTGGCTTCAAAATTCCTAGACGTCGTTTCCCAATCGAGGGAGATGCAAGCGAGGGAGAGGAGTACCAAAGAGACACTAAATCCCCAATGGTTTTGTTTGCTGGTGATCCTATTTCTGTTCAAGAAGCTTTAGTACGTGAAGAATGGAAGAATGCGATGCAAGAAGAATTGCGGTCCATTGAAAAGAATCAAACTTGGGAACTTTCTGATCTTCCGGAAGGCAAAACACCTATTGGTCTAAAATGGATATTCAAAACAAAATATTTTGCAGATGGAAGCATTCAAAAGTATAAAGCAAGACTTGTGGTGAGGGGCTTTATCCAACAGGCCGGGATAGACTACGAAGAAACGTTCTCACCTCCAGGTTTTGAGGATTCCAAAAATCCAAACAAAGTGCTCAAATTGAGAAAAGCACTTTACGAACTGAAACAAGCTCCTCGAGCTTGGTATAGCAAAATCGATGTGTTTTTTCACAAAGAAGGATTTGAAAGTAGTCACGAACCCACACTATACGTAAAGAAACAAGGTACGACTGATTTCATGATAGTAAGTTTTTATGTTGAGGATATGATATATACAGGTTCATCTTTGCAACTTACATCCGAGTTTAAGCAGTCAATGATGAACACATTCGACATGACTAATTTAGGCAAGTTGCATTACTTTTTGGGATTGAATATTGTGCAAGGTAAAACAGTTTGTACACCAATGAACATTGGTGAAAAACTTCAACATGAAGATGGTACTGAGGCTGCTGATGGCACTATGTACAGAAGCTTAATTGGACGTTCAATATACTTGACTCACTCACGTCCTGACATAAGTTTTTCAGTTGGGCTGCTATCTCGCTTTATGCATAAACCATCCAAGCACCATCTCGGGGCCGCTAAACGAGTTCTTCGTTACTTGGCTGGTACAAAAGATTTTGGCATTTGGTTTCAACAAACAAGACTTCAAGCTTAAAGGATATACAGATAGCGATTGGGCTGGTTCCGTTGAAGATAGAAAAAGCACATCTGGAAGTTGTTTCATTCTTGGTAAGTTGGTTGTTTCATGGAGTTCCAAGAAGCAAGCTACAGTAGCATTGTCATCCACTAAGGCAGAGTACGTAGCAGCAAATGCAGCAGCTTGTTAAGCTGTGTGTTTGAGAAGAATCTTAAGCGATATGTGTTCGAAGCAGCTTGGACGTACTAAAATCTATTGTGACAACAAGTGCTGTATTACTAGCCAGAAATCCCGTGTGTCATAACCGAACAAAACATATTGAGATTAAACATCACTATATCCGTGAGTTTTTGAATGATGGAGAAATGGCGTTAACCGATGAGCAAATTGCTGATATTATGACTAAAATCTTGGCCCAGATGAAACATGAAGCACTATGCAAAAAACTTGGAGTTGTGAAGGGGGAATGTTGGAAATAAAACTCATTCAAACTAGTTTTTGAATTGGTCAATAATCTGGAGTATCAAGCCGTTATTTTTCTGGTTGTTATTCAATTTGCATCCCTATTCCTTAGCTAGACATGGTCCCTATTCCTTGACTCTCAGGTTTATTAGGAAGTTAGTTTTTTCCTATATAAAGGCTTCTACCTTTGAATAATAAGATCACATAAAGTTCTGCAGTCTCATGATAGCATTGTTTACTTTATTGAGTGTTAACTTCTTTGTTCTTTATCCAACATACCCATCATAAGTTTGAAAGCGTACCTTTCATTAATCGGAACAAAGATGTAAGCTTTCTCAAATAAGTTGACATTCTTCCACCATTTCCGGAGTTTAAGAAACGCATCTCCCTTGTACTTCTAAGAACCAAAGACAAATTTTACACCATTATACTTTAGACTCACGATTCATGTAATTGTTTAGTCTTAGTAAAACGTATTAGTAACACAAAGAAAAGTATTTACGTGTTGAAGTTTGATATAGAAAAATGTAGTGAAGAAATGAGAATTCTGTATCATGTTTTCTGATGACGATGTCAGCTGAAGATATCTAACCGAAAAAAAACCAAGCAAGTTATCAGTTTATCACATCCTTTCAATTACAAAAGGGTGCTTTAAAACATTTTAATTTATACACATACCGTATATAGAAGTTCATGATACCAGATGACAACCATTTGTCGGGTTCAAGACACGCCACATCTTTGTAATTAACATCTAGCATACTGAAAACTAGATGACACTAATCAAACACGTCCATGTCTCATATCATAAATCATAAGTGATAAAAGAGAAAAATTAACGCGTACCAGTCACTCAGTTTTTGCGCACACGGTTTCCAAACCAGAGGCTCCTTTTCTTGATCATCATCCTCATCCACCTGATTATAAGACGATGGCTATTAAACATAATGTCATACGATTTTGAGCAAAATTATGTATAAATAATTAAAAAAAATTCCAAATTGACTTACAAGTTTAGGCATTGATTTTGTTAGAGGCTGCTGTGGAGGAGTATGTGCCCTATTAAAGAAAGATGTAAGTTTTGATAAATAAATTGATCATAACAAACAAAACTAGGTACAAGTTACATACCTGCGCCTACTGAAGGAATCGCGAGACTTGACTTCTCTATCACCGTTTGAGATAATATTTTTCCGGTTATCGAACTTTGGAGTGGTCTGGGAACCTGACGGTTTTGGTTTCGAATAAACCATCGGCTTAGATTGCCCTTTACCCGAAACCTGATCACTTTTCTTAATCTTTTTTCGTTTAGACTTTAGCATGCAAGGCTCGTAAAATTCCTTCAAACGCCTGCCGTATTCCTGTTAAATCGACATATAAATGTGAACAAATAATAATTTTGAAGGGAAATGCAAATATAAGGTGTAATCATACATCTTTGTCGATTTCTCTACCATATAATCCTCCTCCAATCAATGACGGATATTTATTTCCCCCCCTGCATGATTCACCTATAGAAGATAATTCTTTGTAAGAGCATGAACTCAAGAACAGATTACATATGAGCGGAAACAAAAAATGTAACAATTAACTTTGAAACAGCTCACCACCATCAGTTAGATCAACAAATACTAAATTTTCTTCACCTTTGGTGCCACCCTGATAAGAAAAATGATAAAAAGGCATTGGTCAAATACCAAATTCAAGGTAGGGGGTGTTTGGAATTGTTCATTAAAACTGCTTGTTTACTTTTTGAAATATGGATAAAACGGCTCATTTCAAATCACAATAAGTAGTTTGGATTAGCCATCTCACACACCTCAAAAGCTGCTTATTTGTTGTATCAAAACACAATGAAATACGCAGATAAATAGTTTGAATAAGCAATCCCGGAGAACCTTGAAATCATATTAAACCACGAGGTGGATAACATACTTATGTAATAATAACACCAACACGATAATAAACAAATAGGTATTTTGCCAACAAGTCGTACTTGACGATGTGTTTTAGAAGCAACTATCTAAATATGGCTTTTTCAGTTATAAAAAGACAACTTTCTAATTGGGTGTCAAATAATCAGTTAAGGATAATCCATTTCACAGTATCCAGTGCTCATAAGTTCTTACACAGTAAGGGGAAGTTTGGGACTGCATATATTATGGTTATGCTTACTTTTAAGAGGGTGTTTATAATTGCATGTTTGATTATTCAACTATTGCGCAAATAGTCATAACAACTGAATCCCAAACGAGTGCTTATTTCATCACAAAATTAAGCAAATAATCAATTTCTTATTCTCCCCAAGTGCACATGTAACAATGAATAGCGCTAATCCCAAAACAGGCTCTTAAAATTTTGGCCAAATACTAACAGGTGTGTTTCGGATTGCATATATATTACTTACGGTTATTTTTATGTGGGTGTTTGGGGTTGCGTTTTGGAGGAAAAATTGTTATGGAAACACAATCCCAAACACCCCCTTAAGCACTTGCATAATTATAAACAATTTCAGCGCGATACCAGCTAAGCCAAATAAGCTGTTGCCATTTTTCAATCCAAACACTTAAAAGGAGATACACAAAAACAAATAAGCAGCCGAATTTTGCCCAAACACTAATCAATAATACAGATGAGGGTTTTTCCCTATTTGGGGGATGTGGCTCTCAAATGCACCCCCACCTTTTAGATCATTCGGTACAATGGGCTGGTGGCTTGGGTTGGCCGACCAGCCAACACCACAGACCTCGCGCCAAGAACACCGGCTCACGCCGTGGGCTTCTTTCAATTTTGTGTGTGTATTGTATTTGTGTTTTAGTGAGGTATAAGTGGACTCATGGCACCACTTTTGTATGAAGGAGAAGTGTTTTTGGTGTTGTGTGTTGAGGCGACAGACACCACCTCATGGCAAAACAACACTTTTGTACAAAAGTGTTGATTTTCATCTTTGTACTCAAAAGTGTTAAACACCAAACAATAAGATACAAAGATGAAAACCAACCTTCCTTTTATCAATTTCAGCTTCACGCCTTTGTAAAGTTTCCCTAAGTTTTGCACAAGTATCCCTAATTTCCTCATCAGTTTTCGATTCAAACTCCATATCTCTTTCTCCGGTGGATTATCGTCGTCAAATGACATTTTTTAGGTGTTTAAGTTTTTAAAACAGATGCATGCAATTTCTTATGTCTTACTTTGATGAGGTTTTCATTTGCTTGGTTTCGGTTTATAGCTTATTTGGGTTTTTATGGCTTATTTTGATATATTTTCGGCTTATATAACTTTATTATGTCATGATGAACTTATATAAGTCAAAAAGTTTCAAAATAAGCCACAAAACTGACCTTATGTAAGGTAAGCCTAAAACCAAATAAGCCATAAGCCGGCTATATAAGTCGAAACAAACACCCCTTAATATTGATAAGGAAATTTAATTGGATTTATCATATTACAAAATTATTACAGTACTACATACCTTAAAAAAATATGTTAATTAGCTATTTTAAGTTCATTCTGCAAACAATAAAATATATAAAACAACAATAATTATGTTTCTTAAATTGTATTTTTTTTAATAAAATAATTATTTTAAAACGGAAAAAAATATTATACATGATTTATACTACCTTCGTCCCAAAATTATTGTTCACTTTTGACTTTCTAAGTCTTTCTTTGCCAACTTTGACCTTAAATATTTTTGTTTGTGCTATTTAGTATTTGATGCATAATATATGAATGAATTGAGTTTTAAATGTATTTTTCATTAGTATAAATTTTATCAAGTATTATGTAACATAAACAAAAATATTTAAGGTCAAAGTTGACAAAGAAAGGCTCAAAAAGTCAAAAGTGAACAATAATTTTAGGACGGAGAGAGTAACATTTGAAGAAATCAGTAAAAGAGAAATTAAGTGATACAAATTACTATTATATATTATATAAGAGTTAGAATCAAATAAAAAATAATAATAATTAAAATGAGAATGATAAAAAAATCAACCATTTACAAAAATAAATGCATCCCTTTTAAAATTTTCTTTTCTATCTAAAATGCGCGGCTACAATTTATTTTTTATTCTTATCATTTTATTTTATTTTTCAGTGGGACTCTTTCTTACGCTAGAAGGATACCCGCGTAATGCGACGGCGAGTATCCGATGACTATTTTTGTGGCGAGCAAACATTTTTCATTTAAACATTCTTTATTTAGCATGTCTTTAATACTTTATAAAGTAATAGAGATATGTTTCTCAAAAATCTAACGTCTAAATTATTAATTACTAGCTAAAAGACCTGTGAAATTTACGGGTATTTTAAAGAGACGTCACAAAAGTTATATAATGAGTTGGGTATTACGTAGTTAAACGTTAGAAAGAACCACATTAGTATATGAATTGTAAGTAGGAAAAGTATATGAATTGTAAGTAGAAAGTTGTTAAAAATGATATATATGTTTATCAAATATAAATATAAGTCGAATAACCGAAAGAGAATATTTACATGTTGTTGTAAGAGACAATTATATCATTCAACTCGAGCTATTATTTTCGCTTTTAGTAACACGTTTAACACCAAAACTTAATATAAACATTGTTAATAACATTCATATTAATGTATACAATTGTTTTGAAAATAAACAATTCAGAAAGAGAATTATAGTTCAACGAATAGTTCCCATTTTGTCTTTCTACCAAAACAAAATGTGGAGAAATAGGCTCTGCGTTTCACCTGCATTACAAAGCACGTTCATAGTGACTATTTCTGAAAGATAAAACAACATAAGAATTCCCTGTGATTTGTCTAAAATTGCGAAAATAATCCTTAACAAAAAGTTACCCATTTTATCTTTTTGCTTAAATAAAAAATGCATAAATATTTTGCATTATGAAACACGTCCGCATGGACCATTTATGTAACATGAAAGTACATAAGTAGTCCATATAGTTTACCTAAGATTGCGAAATATTTCTTAAAAAACGCTACTACAATTTTTCCTAAAGTTCACTTGCAACTACGTAAAATATCCCTAGAGACGTGCAACAAAAACTACATCAAAAGTCCTTGAGATATTCTTGACTTTGCCAAAAGCGTCCTTAAGTATTAAGGGTGCGCTTGGTTCAAATTAAGTAATGAGAATGGAAAAGGCAAAGGGTATATTAAGGAATATAATGAGTTATTTTATTGCATTGATGTTGCTTGGTTAATTTTTTTTTTTTGAACGGCGAATTTTATTAAAAAAAAACACTAGCAAGAAGCTAGAACATTACAAGGACACAAGGTGAGGGTTTTTTAACCAATCCACCCAACTAAACGTAGCTTTACATCTAAATGCCCACCAGAAAGCAAAATTCTGACGAATATTATCAAGAATCATCCATTACAATTCAGCATTGCAGCTTCTTCATCTATACCATGGATTTATATGGCACGGTTCTGGCATACTTTAAAGGAAGACGGATCAAAGTATAGGCTCAAGTTTCTTCTAGACAAGAAAGAACTTACTCTTACACTGGATGACTTCAGACAAATCTTTCATCTTCCACAAGCAACTGACAACAATCATAATTCATTTGTGCCACTACCATCATTTTATGATATGGTTCCATTCTACAAACAAGAATTAGGATTTACAATAAAGCTGAAGACATTATCAAGTTTCAAGACAACTGGTCTTCTGCAGCCATGGCAAACGTTATGCAAGATATTCTCTAAATGCTTAACAACTCATGTCACTGGATGGGATCAACCGCCGTTGTAGATAATGCAAATGTTGTATTGCTTTGTTAACAACATTCATGTGGATTATGCGGAGTTACTATGGGAAAGACTTTACTATTTGCTTCATCATCCAACATCTTTGATCCCATATCCAAGATTTACAAAGATCATCGTCGGTCATTATATGACTATCTTTCCTGAGATCTCAAGACGTGCTCGAGACAAGTATCACAATCTGAAAGATGATGATATTATGAAGAATATCTTTAACTCAGGAAGACACAAAGACAAAGTTGGAATGCAGATACCAGCTTGGATGATTTTTGAAGAAATGAAGCACACGGAGCATTATAGGATGTATGCAGAGGTGTTTGGGATAGATTTCCTCTGACTCAGTCACCGCCGACTGAGTCTACCCAAGGAACGCATAGGACACCTAGCGCCCCTAGGCCACCTAACCCTAATAAAGAAGTAGCAGAGTCAAGTGCTCCAAGACGATCAACTGTGATTCGTTTTAAAATTCCTGAAAGGAGATCCACACGTCTTACCCCACCAGCTCCAGTGCCAAATGTTGACAAAGCAGATGCGGTGATTTTACAAGATACACTACAAGTTAGTCTTGCTGAGCATCAAAGTCATCAGGAGCAGGAAGCTAGAGAAAATATGGCACTGGTAAATGAGCACTTGGCATCTGAAGAGATTGAAAAGATGGCCGAAGGATCTGAGAATGTTGTTGATGATAGTTCAATCCCTAGGAATGATGACATAACTATTCCCGGCACTAGGATAAAGCCCATGAGTGATAAGGAAAGTCCATAGGTGGATATTGCTAAAGATAAGGAGGTGGAGGTTACTCAAGAAATGGAGGTGAAGCTAACTAAAGAAAAGGAAGTGGAGATTACTAAGGCGACTCTAGTGGTGGATGTTACTAATGTTGTTATACCAGTAAATGTTGATGATGAAGATGAGGAAATAACTGATGAGGTGTATGAATTGGAGAGAAGGGAGAAAGGGAAGATTGTAGAGGAGACTAGGAATTCACCAACCCCCACACCAATTAGATCTCTTAGGATTCATACTAATCTCGTATCTTCGGATACTAAGAAACTCCAGGAATTGACGGAAACTCATACAACACCATCATCAAGTTCACCCCATACAAAGTTATCTAAGACGAATCGACTTCTATCATTGTTCAAGACAAAACCTACTCACTTCAAACGCTACAAGAGTTTCTTCCAGGAGTTACAAGGACATTATGGTTACTTGTTTGCACATTTACGAGCGAGGTTCATGCCAAGGAAGTCATTCGATACACTTGCTGATAATCTTTATGATGTAATGGTTGAAACATTACCAACTATCGTAGATAAACACATTAAGGAACAAGTTATGAAGCAAGTTCCTGATCAAGTTCGTAATCAAGTTCCAGTGTATGTTGCAGAAGGGTTGATTCTGGAGAGGCAAAAGGCTAAAGAAGAGACGAAAAGATTGATTGCTAAAGCTATTCTGTAGGAACGTGGAAATATTCAGGCTCAAATTTCAACACATATTGAGAATGCAATTGCCAATGTTATTCCTTCTCAAGTTGATGCATCCGTATGAAGTTATGTGTCTGGAAAGTCATCATCTGGACAAGTTTTTCAAGAGGAACAATCTCCATCAACTTTAGGTAATCAAGAGCAAGATGATGATTTTGATTT